>JACCPG010000389.1:0-167960 GCA_016069955.1 Drepana arcuata
AAAAAAAAACACATTCCAAAAAGACAATAGGTAAATTCGCTACGTGATTTGTATCCGGCAGAACCGCGTGTTTGAATTTTAAGATGCTAAATATAATAATTTGGGAAAAAATTGGGTACGTTACACACATATTCCTTGAAAGATTATCCATCCTTTTTAATTCGGCAACGTTGGCACAATCAATTTCAGATTGCTTCGGCCGGAGAGGAATCATCGCGGCTACCATTGTATTGGCTCTGTTGATATTCTGCAATACAAACATACCCTTAAAAAACTACTTCTATTTGACCCATATTCACCCACTAGAGAAAGTGGAAAAAATTATATCTAACCATAGATGAAGTTTAATAAACACATTCGAATGAGAACGGCGATAAACTCGCCATGAGGGACGTTTGCACCTAAATATATCTCCGGCGCAAATATTGTGTTGCAACACTGCCTACATTTTAGGGGACCTTTATCGAAAGGCGTGAAGATATACATAAATATGTTTTAACTAATGGACTTTTAATAACCTACCCATTTATTTCTATAAGCAGAAAGCCACAGCAGCGAATTACAGCCAGACAGGCGCATGATTTCTCTTGAGAAGAATCTAAAGTGCGGCTCAAACGCTGGATAGGCCAGAACAGTCTTCAGTGTACCAAAGCCTGCCTTTATACCGTTGCCAGAGTAATGGTATTTTTGACAACGAATAGAATCTAGACTGAACTTAGTTCTTATGAATTCTATCTCTTCAGGTGTTCTGAAATTAATGTACGTGATTATCATATTACATTATTATTATTCATACCCAACTATGTACTATCAACGCTGGTCAAAGGCCTCCTTTTTCCACTACTCGCGATCGAGCGTTACTTCCGACCAATTAATTATTCAGGTGTATGTCCAGGTATATAAAATTTATTATATTGAATATAATGATTAGTGAGAAAGTGCTAATTCTTAACCTTTCTTCTCGAAACATCTGTTACATTTGTAGTATATAAAAACGGAGCTCTTATTACAGTTAAAAAGTTTCGTCGTCAAAGGTTTGTGAGGATATTTGTTCATCTTTCACGCAAATACTATAGAATGGAATTAAATGAAATTTGGAACAGAGATACATAGATTGTTAGCTAGATTAACACATCATCATCAGCCTACAGCAGTCCACTGCTGGACATAGGCCTCTTCCATGGCGCGCCACAACAGTCTGTCTTCAGAATAGGATATGAAAATGAAGAGAAAAAAATCGAAAGAGCAGAAAAAAGACATACCCTAAAAATGCTTCTATCATAATTGAAATATACCTTCTATAAACATAATTAATAAAAAAAAAAATAAAGTGACGACTCTGATCTCATTGTAAACCAGTTGCTATTTGTTCATACCTAATAATTAAAAAACAACTTACTCCAGTATCGCTATTCCAACTAAAGTCAATCCAGTGAGGAATACATAGGCCATACAATGTCCTGTTTTGATTATACTGCTCTCTACTGACCAAATAGATTCATTGCAATCCAAGGCGTGCAACATGTACGCTACCTGCGGTATATCCATAAACTCTAGTTCACGAACTCTTAGATAACTGTAAACCGCATTCATATTATTATTATCAAGGATTTCTCATCCTATATCCGACAGGAGTATTCAAAACCGGTGAGTACGCAAGAGGTGGCTAGAGATGGCGCAGCCACCATGAACCTGGTAGCCTAGTTGGCTACCAGGTTCATCGTGGCTGCGCTGCGGCAATAACTAAATCGCCACAGGGTGTCGAAGGGTGATAGCCAAAGACGCGATAGTATCAGCCCTTTTCATTTTATAAATGTCCGGAACGTAATAAACATGAACCATAAAGTGTTCTTAATATATATCCTCACGCCTTCCAACAAGGGTCCCCGAAGGGGTAGGCAGAGGTGTATAGGTAATACCCACACACCCACTTTCCGCCAGAGGTATATTAGGTGCCAACGTGACAGATGGCGAGTCCATCGCCGTTACTCAAGCACGACTATACATACGCCTTTAAATTTCTTCTCAGACGTATGCAGGTTTCCTCTCGATGTTTTCCTTCACCGTAAAACTCGTGGTGTGACTAATCACTGTACTTAGGTTCAGAAAAAACTCATTGGTACAGTCGGGATTCGAACTTGCGACCTTTGCGTCGCAGGCAACAGCTCGAACCACTCGGCCACCACGGCTATTTTATACTTACTACTACTATTTTATACTATTTTACATTATTTATTATATATATTATTATATAAAGTGTTCTTACCCCAAAATAGAACATCTGTGAGCTACATACAGGGCATATTTGCAACATCCGTCTGGTCTTGTAGGCACAAACTAGAAGAGAATGTACAATTATTTATAATTATATACATATAATTACGCCGAGTCCCTAACGGGGTGATGATATGTATAGAGCGCCAGTTCTCTCTAGACTTACATACCTCTTTATTATATTCTATGTATTACTAATTAATTAACGAGTGTAGTGCTAGAGTAAAGGCGATGGGCTCGTCATCTGCTACGTTGTGAGTACTACTTACACACCTCTGCCTACCCCTTCGGGGACCCATGTGGAAAGACGTGAATATTTATAATTAACAGAAGCGGTAAGTAAGCTTAGAGAAAACTAGGGCTCTACTCTCTCTGCCTACCATGTGAATTCGGTATAACGATATGCATATATGTATTAATTAGTGAGTGCGAGACTGATCTTATAGATTGGTAAACACATGCTACTTTTTATACCGAAAACTAAGTGTCCGTTAAGATCATAGCTAATTATAGGAGTTCAGGCAAAGTTCAAATGTCTCTTACACAAAAATGTTGAAGTAGAGAGTGCAGACTTTTCTCCTCACAAGGTACACGGATAATGCAATACTCGTATTTGAACATGAGTTCAAAAGCTGCTTTCAATAAATCAAAAGCATATCTGAAAACGATCATCAAAAACTACTGATTAGTACAAAAATGACAATTGGCTTAGACTGAATGTGCTTTAAACTTAGGGCTAAACTTATTTCGATATGGTATCGCTATTCGAAAGCTTAATTAGTCGGGATGTAGTTAGAAAATTAAGTTTTTAGATTTACACGCAAGTCTTCACGAACTGCGGGCTCGAGCAGTTACAACATTTGTATTATAAATACACGCTTTAAAATACATTTTATTATCCGTTTTAAATTTAGAATGTCCCAGAAAATAGGACAGTTTCTCTAATATCAGATAAACAAAGAAAGAAAGCAAATAAATAAATAAAAAAATCTTAAAAAATCTGCTGTTATACATGTTATTTACATTATTATTAAAATGAAGTTATACATTTTGAATGTAACTACGTTTTTATGTTATATTCATACTTTCTGAAAAGGCCTTTAAAACCATGTTTCGGAGTGAATTATTATTCCCTCGTCTTGAGGATGTATTTAAAAAATGCTTGCCTTTCATCAATGTCTTCGCGTAGACCGAATATTTCAATCATGAACGCATTAGGACCACCTTGGTAGTGAATAGTTTCAGGTTTATTTCGAATTAATTTTCTAAAAGCTGGTTTCTTCTCTGTAAATATACATCGTTTGAGAAAACAAAGGACGATTCAAGCGAAACACTGGACTATTAAGCTACTATTATAATGGCATTGACATTATGAGCTTTTGCCATGATTAACCAATAATATACATACATAGAAGTTATCAGATGACTATGAATGATGAATGATGATGATAAATTAACAGTGATGGCGTCATGATATGGCTCCGGATACTCACTTTTAGTTTTGTAAGTTAAGGGTCGAATCAATGGTCTATCTCTAGATATCCTGAAAATAGATAATGACAATTTCTTTATGCCCTTACTACCAACGTGCTGGCGGTTGGTGGTGTGTGTGCTGGGTGGTGATAGAAATATATGGTTTGATAAAATACACTCTTTCTTAAGTTCCGAAAGACTCATTTGAACCACTCTACCAATGTGAAATCACATTACTGTGACACTCAAATGCTCATCACTATAAATACGTCTAAGACACAAATAAGTAGGTAGGTATAGTGACATATTTCACGAAAATAAAAAAAAGTTGAGACGAATCATATTAATTACATATACCTGTGATATATAATTATCATAAATCAGCATACAAAAATATTAAAAAAAAATGTTGGTTCCCAGAATCTATCTATAAGCCCCATTGAATATACAACCGCAGCGATTTATGAAGAAATTGATTTTAATATTGTTTACAGTACGGACTGTAAATGAGGGAACTACGCTTGAATAAAGATACTTGCGACACATGCGATGCGCTAGGACCAGCAAGTAGAATATTATCGATATTGACAATATCATAATCCAGAGCCTCTTCGTCGAATAGATCGATCAATGACTTCGATTGGCTGACTAATAGTGACGGTGTTGTGGAACTCCTCTCGCTGACATCTTCAGAAGACAATTTCTTCGAGACAACGCTATGTCTTCTAGTTCCATCCCGACTGAAGTTGACTTTACCAACTGTTTTCTTCTTAGATTTGGATGAGTGTTTGTGCTGTTGTTCAAGAGGAAGTTTAATTTTAGCGGATCTTATTACAAAAGCATTTGTTAGCTAAAATATTTAATTTTACCTTTATTTCTCTAAAGAGACTTCCAGCCTACGCAAAAGTATTTTACGACCCAATTTTCGACGGAACTATAGATGAACAAGTCTTCGAAGGCCTTATCAAAAGCAATGGCATGGTGTAATACGTAACGGGCACTTAGAGGTATGTAAATATAGAGAGAACTGGCGCTCTATACCCTCTGCCTACCCCGTTAGGGACTCGGCGTGATGATATATATGTACTTAAAAATTAACTCAGGAAAAATATTGTGGCAGTGGCGGGTACGAATATACTAATCTAACCTTTACAAGCGATTACTACTTTCACACGAGCACAAGGCTTAATTAATCTCAGCCTTAATTATAGTACTTGTTAAGTAATGTGAGATACTTACGACGGAATCACGGTTCACAGTGTTAGTGGGCGCCTTTGGGTAGTAATCAAATGGACTCCTTGTACCGTGCATTATTGAGTCCCTACGAATCAGTTTAAACGTTTTTGGATAAACATTATCACTTGAAATTTAAAAGTGGAAAGGATCTTATGAATAAAAAGCTTAACTACAAACATTCCATTTTGGCTGAATACAATGCAAAAAAATTTTTTTTAAAAGAGACTAGTGCTCAATGTGAGTAACATTTCGTCATTTTCATACTTAAAGAAGAATATTTATATGTACCTATTTAACTCTTTCGCATAACCTATTATTCTTTAATTTGTAATTGCCTCGTAAAAGTAATTGAGAAACCACTTTAAGCCATAAAGATTTTTGCTCTCGTTGGTGACAAACTTTTTCGGTATTCGGTAGAATTCGGTACTCACCCAAAAGTATGCAATAAAGCATTAGAGCGTTTTCGCAACTCTTTTTCAACTGGCGTGGCTTTCCTCAGGCCGTGGAAAGGCTGCAACTCATATAATTCCTGAAGATTCGTATAGTTAATGTCCGAGTTAAGACACACCATTCCTACTGCTCGTCCATGGATCTAAAAATCAAGAAATACAGTGCTTCCGAACAACATACATGTCTATTCTTCAATATTCTATTATATTATCCGTATCTAGCTTGTTATTAGAAAGAATGGCTTTCGTATGACAAGCAAGATATTCTGAAAATCTTCAAGTCGTCAGTAGCTCATACTCAATATATGGGATACTCGAACCACTAAATAAAGCAATGTATTTTAACAGTATTAAATTAAATTGTCGATTTCGAAAAAATAAAGCTAGTCGGATAAATCGAATCAGGCAAACAAACGGTTTTCTTGTATTAGTAACACTTTTAATTAGTGATTTATTACCCATAAATCACTTAATCATCATTAATCTATACTCATCATTTCTTTGTAATAAAGAGTCCTAACGAATTTCCAATTACTAATACTTTGCTTTAATATAGGTACAATATTTGAGCAAAGAAAACTTACATCTGCCACCAGAATTGTTCTATGACTTTCGGGATGTCGACCAATTATTTCGCTGATGTAAAAGCTGCCATACTGTTCCCTCAGTTTCAAACTATGCTTGTCAAGTATTTCCACAATATCGTCATTGTCCTCTTCTCTATGAAATCGATAATAATAATCTTTATTTAAAATACAATCTACTAGACTCGCTATTATTATTATTATGATTAAACCCTCAAACAAAATATAGAGCAGCATATTAAGTTATCAATATTCATCAGTTGGAAAGTGTTTTCTAAACATCCGTCCATAACTACCATCTCCTTCGCCATCCCCCCCCTCTTGAATAATGATTACAATTATTATATTGTCTTATTGATAGGCTTTGTATAGGTGCCGTGGTGGTCGAGTGGTTCGAGCAGTTGCCTGCGACGCAAAGGTCGCAAGTTCGAATCCCGACTGTACCAATGAATTTTTCTGAACTTAAGTACAGTGATTAGTCACACCACGAGCTTTACGGTGAAGGAAAACATCGAGAGGAAACCTGCATACGACTGAGAAGAAATTCAAAGGCGTATGTATAGTCGTGCTTGAGTAACGGCGATGGACTCGCCATCTGTCACGTTGGCATCTAATATACCTCTGACGGAAAGTGGGTGTGTGGGTATTACCTATACATCTCTGCCTACCCCTTCGGGGACCCTTGTGGGAAGGCGTGAGGATATATATATACTATATAATATTTAGGTACACCTAACGTTTCAACATCAACAAAAGGAACTTTCGTGCGAAAGCTAACCTATACATATACATATATATATATATATATATATATATATATATATATATATAGGTTAGCTAACCTATACATATACATATATATATATATATATATATATATATAGGTTAGCTTTCGGTTAGGTTCGTTATTTAGTTGTACCTAAATATTCTTTGCGTCGTTGCGTATTTTATATATATTATATTATTATTTATATTTATATTATATTATATAAATATTCTTAACAAAGAAATGAAGTACTATGCCATTAGAAAGAAGGTAGGTATGTGTGACGATTCCTCTTCTTCATAAATAAGAGAGTAAGGGAATAATATAAAGAAGATATGGAAACAAAAGCAAGCTGGGTCGATGTCATATTTTTTTTGTAGGGCCCTACTTAAGCCACGGACAGTGGTTCCTGCATGATATTTGTAACTTACACAGCCCGGCGGATATTCAGCTTCGGACAAAATTCTTCTCGATCAAATACTAAGATGTAAGTATTGCTGAATACGCTTTCATCACGTTGTGTTGCGTAAACCTTGTGAACATTGTGCTTCTTGAAAGTGCCGTATCTATCAAGGTATTCTAAAATAAAGATTTTAATCTAAACTTTGATGATAAATCGCCTGCGATCAAACTAGGTACCCCCCGGAAAGTAAGAAGTGAAATGTATTACGTCATAACTGTAAGTCGTAGATAAATGTGTGACAACCGATTTTTTACAAGACTTTATACGCCAAAAAGAGAACTGCAACTAGCGAAGACCCATGCTGCTGAAGATACCAAAATGAAGGTTTTTTAAAGTAGGCCGGTATCCAGTTTAATCGCAGGGGAGGTCAACGATTAATCGGACTCATCTTAATAACTTTCTACTAATTACTACTATCTACTAATCTACTAACTATTCTTATTAGGTTCAGCTGTCGTCGCAACTGTATTTGCTAAAAAGCCTAACATTAACAATTTTTTCGTCCACCATCGTTATTCTAATGTTTTTCATACACCAGTTGCAAGATAATTTCGAATAGTTTGGATACGATGTACCTAGTTTCAATCACTTTCTGTCAATGAATAATATATAAATGTTGCTCTTGAAGAATCACCTTTTGAACAGACGGGAGGTACTATCATAACTATTTGCAAGATATGGAAATCATTCATAAACACTGAGATAAGGGCTTCACCCACAAAGCAGTCTGTCACGGAATCTGCGCAGCACATAAAATGCACGAAAAGCGTATTCCTGGATAGATAGAACTTTCTGAAAAAGAAACAAATTGAGTTAAAGGTCGGAGAAACCGGTTCAACTGGCTTTTAAATTCAGCGTAATAATATGTATTATCATACATAATATATATATAGACTTATCCAAACAAAATGTATTAATCAAGTCCCATACTAAGCTTGTAATGTGACAGTGACTAGAGAAATATATTTTCGTATAGTATGGACAGTGCGGATCAAACCCGCGGCCATTGGCAGGAAATAAGACTAACCACTTACTCAGCTATTAATATCTCCTATACGCTTAGAGGTGCACTGTACGTTAATTTAGCTTTAAAAATATGTACTTAAGTTCACGTTTGCGTGGACTGCTTATGACGTCACGTACATTTTGTTTAGGATAAACTTCACCAGGTCTCTGATGAAATGTGCTCACTAGTTTAGGTATTACTTGGTAACAATACTGCATATAATTAAAACATAATTAGAAGCAGCGGAGTACTTACTGGTACATGTTCCTGATCCATATCTCCCAGTCGGCGGGGTCAACGCTCGCCACGTTGGGATGGTCACACAGAGCCATGAATCCAACTACTTCTTTGTTCTGTTTTATCATACATATTGAGAGGGTTGTTAGTTCACTGAAACCATGTTATTTCGTAATAAAAATGTTCGCAGCATTTTTATGTTTATTAGGGGAAGACCAAGATTAATATAATATATGAATCAGATCAAAGAAAGTGCCTTTCACGACGTAAAGGGAGATCAAAGAGATTGCGACAAAAGGAATTGCATCGGAGACGCTGACCAAAGCCCAGCTCTGAAATGTATGATGATGAAGATATGGTACAAGTATGCAGTAGGTATGTTTTCCAGAAGAAAAAAAAATCGCTGATAAAACCGCGGGCCGGAGCTAGCCTTGTATCATTTCAAGATACGGATACATACATGTGTACTTACATAAGACTTCCAATATTAACGTCACCAAACATTTGTTCATCTCGGGGGTCGCAAAGTGCTTTGATATCATTACTATCGTCGCCCACTGCTCGTCTGAATTTCCTACCTTTTGGGCCGACATCGAAATCAAAATAAATTGACATGACTAGTGATCAGGCTATGCGTGAATTGTTATAAATCTAATCGGCTACGGATGAACATGTGGAACGACCTGTGCGTCCAATACGGGTTTGCGCCATCAGCTTTAAAAATTGGTAGCTTTATTTAGGTCACGATTCATTCAGTTTAGAAATCAGAATTAAAATAACTTACTGTGCATCAGTAGGTAGTTTGATTCTGGAAATTAAAGGGTAACCTAGTTTAGGGCTGTCTGTGTACTTAAGGCTTTATTATCTAAGGTAAATTAAAATATTTATAAAAATATTATTAAACACCACCCGATCGATTGAAGTCGACCGAAACCGCTAACATTTACATGTAAAAAAATCTCGGATATACAATAACATCATGCAGACCTGGCGGGGATTTTATAGAATACTAGCTGTCCCAGCCAGCTTCGTTTGGGTAAAATAAACTATTCCTGTCACGATCGCAGCGCCACCTATCAGGTCCAATTGTCAATCTAAACCATTCTCGAATCTACCTGAAAACACACAATCGGCCCAGAGAACTGGCGCTCTATTCTCCGTGCCTACCCCGTTAGGGACACGGTGTGATGATAGAAATGTATGATGACAATGATAATGTATGTATGAAGTCCAGCCGTTTAGTTCCATAAACTAACACACGGACCCAAGAAATATATATAACAGAAGATTATCTTGAACACTGAAATATCAGACAGGTAGCATGTCAATAAGGTACACATTTACAAATCAAAGTCAGGTTAGTTTCACTATGACGAATATATTACAACCATAATTTACACATTACAACTATCATTATATTAGTATGTATTTAGAATAAAAATTAACATCGACAAATCAACGCCCTTATTAGAGAATTTATTTTACGACCATTGCGTTAAATACTGTTTGATATTAAGTACATATACTCAGAGTTGTATTTTTTTGTTTATGATTCAAGCTGCCATTACTTCTGATATAATAAAGCATAAAGCTCTACTTTCATAGCATATTTCTGCAGCAAATAATTAAATTATGAGCATGTATTCAATCGATGGCGCTCACAAATGCAGGCATATAAACGTTGTTGAGCAATCATAAACATTTCTAAAACGCTTACGATCAAAACTAATCTAAAACAAACATAATTCTAATCATAGACAATAAAAATATTATTTCCTTGTAAAAACTTATCAAACTATATTTAAAATACTCAAACTCAATCACATAATGTAAACAGATCAAATGAAACCACGTCGATGCAATTAAAACGAATAAAAAGCGTGTCGCAAATGCAAAAGATAATACAATGCAGTGAAAACAATCGTAAACGTAAAATATTATTATTTATACAATGAATAAGTAGTCAATGAAAATGTCAGGTAGCAATTTGATTCTCCAATAATTTGTAACTCACAAGAGCATGTTGAAAGAATGCGGAAGTCGAATTAATTGTAATAAGAATAGAGCTTATAATATATTGTATTATACTTTAGATGACAAATTAAAGCAGAGGCGGTAAGTTCTTGACCCGAACTAAATGTGAATGTGATTTAGACCGGCTAACATTATTGGGGGTAGTTTTGACAGTTAGGCTAGCAACGGTATTTTGCCTTTGGAGATTGGTTTTAGTGGCACTAAGCGGGGCTCGGGGCGTTGCAAATCCGTCATTATTAAGTTTCAAAGCAGATCTCGTTAGCCTTGTCGGTGTGTATAAGAGGTTGTTTTTTGGCGTCATTGGAAGATTTAAATGTTGTATGTTTTCTTTTCCTACTTTAGGCGTCAAAGGGGTTTTGGTCCGCGGAGTTTTTTTTGGGGTGGTGGGCGTATTATTCTCGTTTATGGTCTGGTACACGATGGTGGGAAGATTGGGAACGTCTTGGCCTTTTGTGTTGGCCATCGAGCTGCGACTTATCTGCTTATCGTTGATATTATCCTGTAAATAATAATTTTATTTTAAGTTTTCATCTCGTTTCACATTTAATTTGAATAAAACAAAACGCGCTTGATAGACTTAAAAACTTCCCCGAAGACGTAGACTACCACAGCAGTAGCCATATGTTTGTTTGTAAGTAAACCACAGATTTGTAATATAAAAACAAGAACATTCATAAAAATAAAGATTATTAAAACAAATAAGGAAAATAATGCAGCTTTAGCTTAATTTTAGTTTCAAGCATCTTTTGTACGGGAAAATAAGAGTCATTTAAATTTTTTTAAATGTCCCATATAATGTAACGTGAACTGTGTGTTGTATGGTTGCTATAATAGACAGTGAATTCTAACCGCTTCAGCGAAGAGTACGTACCTTGAAGTCTGTATACGTGGTGAGCAGCGTTGTGTCGACGAGCGGGTCGCGGGAGTCGGTACGGACCTCACGCGAGGTGGTAGAGCTGGTGGCGTTCATAGATCGCCGCCCGCAGCTACGCCGCTTGCCGTGAGACTACAACCAACCAACCCTTTAAGCGGCCACATGGACGGAGGTAGTATTCATTCAATTTGAGTAATCCCACCTTGCCACAAGTGTCAGGCAGTGTTACGTATAGCTTGCCTTTGATGGTGTGAATAATCACATTAAGTCCTACATTTATTAGAAAACGTATTTATAATTATATATGTATATATAGTATGTAGGTATATTGTTTGGTCATGTAAGGGATTGCACTGGCCACTGGATACTATATGTATGAAATGAGCTTTTGGGAGCAATTACACAGAACTACCTATAATTTTGAAGATGTTCATGAAGGTATATCAATATGTAGAAGTGACTTTTACTATTACCATAACAGCAGTGATGGCTTACCGTACGCTTGTGTTTCAGAATGCTGCCATTGACCTTCGGAGTTTTCTTAGCCTCCCCGCCATAGTCGAGCTTCCTCTTTGCATGCGCGCTCTGGGTCTCCACAGCTCTAGCAGCGAGACGACCGCTTATACGCCTACGGAGGCAATTTTAATGTCATGAAATGGAGTTATGTTTTATACAGGATGTAATAAACGAGATTTTTTTTTATCTTGCATGCCTAGACGTACCTAATGGCTCATAAAGAAAATATATGAATAAAATTGTGGCGTTCATATAAACTGCCATATATCTATATGTATATGTGTCCGGAGAGTTTCGTGCATGTAAGCATATAAGATAAATTAATTATTCGATCAAACATTAAAACTAGGTAAATAATTTATAAACTTATATAAGTCCGTAGCCAAATACCACAATTTATTGTGTTGTGTTCCTACGCGGTGAATAAGGTTTCCAGTAATGAGCTCCTTGGGGTGGGGGAGGTTGTTGTATTGTGTTGGCAGCAGAGGGATTAGTCTTATTATGCTGCCAACACAGTACAACTCTCCGAACACAGAGTGGCAACGCGCAAGTGATACTTCGGTATTGTAAGCGTAAATAGGCTGCGGTAACCGTTTTCGATCGGGTTGACCGTATGCTTGTTTGCCACTCTTATTGTATAAAAAAAATAATGTAAATATATTATAATAATAATAATATAAAACAGGTAATGTGTAAATCTTTCACAAATAAATGCATATTTTATATTTGGGACACGAATCTATATCTATATGCTGTTCCAATCTAACATTAATGAAAACAAACAATCTCAAGATACACTAAAGGAATGATATGAACCCAATTGTATTAAAGCTTTACATCGTAATTCAACTGTGAACAATGTCTCGTCTGTCTCCAAAATCATATTCTACATTTTACATTCACTAAATACGCTACTTTAATTTTAGTAAATTATTACAAGTGTACTTATTACATGGGACATACTAATAATAGCTTATTGTAATAACAATGTTACGTCAACGCCATTATTTTTCATTCCCTCTACTAAAGCTGGAAACAACTGCAAACGCGATAAATTTTGATAAAAAC
Organism: Drepana arcuata; assembly: GCA_016069955.1. NCBI lineage: Eukaryota > Metazoa > Arthropoda > Insecta > Lepidoptera > Drepanidae > Drepana > Drepana arcuata. The sequence goes on from JACCPG010000389.1 coordinate 12,981, forward strand.
AATACTTGGTTTTAAATCAAAAACTTGCCTTTAAAATAATGATGCAACGTTGCATTGCATTCACTAGCGAGCACTGAAATTATCAAATAAGGAACGAAAAATATGCGTGAAGTAACAACATAGACGTGATAATTGGGACCGTTAATTGTTATTGTCTATGCGCCGCTGGCTCCGTTAACTCGCGTTCCAAATTTGTACCTTTCAATAAATACAAGCCACGACAATAATAATGAGCCCGTATCATGACACGCTACTGCGATTGTTACTCTAAAGTGTGAAAGAGATAGATGTATAGTCATATACATCTGTCCCTTTCGCATTCCTGAATAACGTTCACAAGTTGGGCATCATGAGTAAGGCCCCTTGTCATCTGGTGTTCTTCACACACTGACTTATACGTCATATTTATATATATTACAGGTCTTATTATTTACCATTTATTCAGTTATAAATGATGTAGTAAAAGCAAGAAATTATTATATGTTGATGTTTGGTAGATTTATGTATACTTAATCTACTATAGGAAGACTAAGGTCACCTAGTAGAGTACAATTCGCACCCTCATCAGAACGATTTGTAAAGAAAAACTCACGTCACACTACATTAAAAAAAATGATATACACACACGAACACAGAACATGCCAACTTAGGACAGTTGGCTAAATTGAAGTATTCACTGAAAGCATACCTCTTAACAGTCGATATAGCAGACCTCTTCAACGCGGACAGATTGTTGGTCAGTGTGGTGACAGCTTTGTTGGCGCTGCCTGTTATGAGCTGTCGCTTTGACGGCGGCCTGCAAGTGTTCAAACTGTTTGTCACTTATCATTTCCAAAATGATATTTAACCTTTACTTTATCCACGTAAACCATTTATTGAATTGTTGAGTCTTTTCGGCCCATGAATGATGGTTTCAGTGACTATTTACTACTACAATAACATAAAAACAAAGAAGCAAAACTGGGATACTTATCCCAATTATGCTAATTGTGGGATTCCACACAGAATACCTGGCTAATGCGTTAAGCAAAATGTGTACTAGAAATGATACACAGTACTAAAATATTGGGCAATTAAAACCTTTTAAAAAAGTAAAATACCGCGACCTCAAGCTGCGAATCCCTCTTATTTGAAAATCATTATTAGTTACCAATACAAATGCTAACCACCTGTTCTTCTCAGCTGTGGCGGCGAGGCCGGCGGCGGTGCGGTTGCGCTTGCCGAGCGGCGACGTGGCCAGAGAACGGAACAGCGCCTGAGCGGTGGGCGTCAGCGCCTGCTTGCGGGCAGACAGCTTGCTGTGGCGCTCCTGGACAATGATTAAGCTTACCTTAGAACATACGTCACACGTCACGTCACTTGGCCTACCGAAGGCCGCTAATAAGGCCAAGGAACAAGATAGGCGTTTGAGGCCTTCAGGGGAGGTAGACGACTCATATTATTGCAGGTATTAAATTGGAGCAGAAGGCAGCCGTAAAAAAATCTGTAAAAAGTATGCGTATTTATTTCTTCCATTGCGTTATTGTTGTTTAGGGGAACTACAAAAACATTTCTCAATGTGAATGATGGGCAAAATAAAGTTGATAGGTATATATGTACGTATCCTCACGCCGAGGTGTTCATCACATTCCCATCATCTCATTCGTGATAATAAAAAAATATTATTATTGTTATTTATGACCAGGGAAGATTCAATAATAACACAAGATAGAACTTACGGCTTTCCTCGTCTCCCACTCGTCCTCCATGAGCTGCAATAGAGGTTTGCCGTCGACAGTGAACACGTTGCCTGTCTTGGCTTCATATTCTGTGGCCAGGTCACGTATTTGCGCTTCGATTTTTGGCAGCTGTGAAATGGAAAATGGTCTCTAAGATTTGATTGCCATCAAGTACCTGTTTCTTCTCAAAGTGTTAAAATATAACACGCTCGCCCTATTTCGCTGCTATTAACTGGCTCGAAACTCTTCAGAAATCCAATAACCGAACGCGTTTTATCCGTATATCATTTCAATAATATATTAAGTTCACGTTATTAAGGCATACGTGTTAAAAAAAACTCTCTTATGCTCTTTGCCGAGGAAATATATTCTATTCCTACATGGTGAGTGTGTCAACAACCCACATGCACATATGCTGGTTTTACAATGTTTTTCCTTCGCGGCTACCACACAAAGATAAATTTAAAGTTCATGGTCTACTAAATCACTGCAGATAATTTCACAACGACTCATTGGTAGACCACCTGGGTTAGAAACTGCAATCCTACTTTGCTATTTACACCACTTGGCCACCACGGCACTGGTAATACCTTTATCAAATTCATCAGTATTCATTCAACGTTATTATATTATAATAAAAAACATCCCTATAATAAAATACTTAATTAAAATTATCAATATCCACTTCACAATTCCAGACCATCCTAAGTGTATCATGAAGATAAATGTGCCTGTAAAATGTGACCTATGTAGAGTGGAGTCCTGAATTGTGTATCATGAAGCTATCACAGTAAAATGTGCCCAATGTAGGGTGGAGAAGACTCACATTGCTAGCAATGGCCTTGCGCTCCTTCTCCTCGCGCAGTAGCTGCCCGCCGCGGTTGTGGTAGCGGCCGGGCTCGGTGGCACGTCCCTCAAGCTCAGTCATCTTCAACCATAGGTTCTTGCGGGTCATCACCAACTCGAATATATGCCTATAAAACAAATTAATTATTATTACTATTTAAACAACTGGGTCGAGATCCGAAATTAAAAAAATACTGTTGAGTTTGGAAATATCTATGTGAGAATCTGTGGGATATTGTATGGATGCCAATCCTCCATGTTTTTGAGGATCTAAAATATTTTTCTATTGAAAAATAGGTTACCTATCTTGTCGGCAAACATGTTTACTTTTAGCATATTACCTATATATTTTACTTATTTTACAAATAACGTTATAACTTTGAATGAAAAATGTTTCAAAGGTATTCGCAGGTGACTAGATATCTTCATAGTGTCCTTTCTAACATCAAAATATTCTCCTATCATTATTCTGAGTACTTTTATTAATCTCTACGTATCCCACGATGCTAGCACGGAAAACTATGTGAAATATAGTTATTATGTTAGACTACGGCAAGCACTTAGCTTCAAAAAGATCGCATTAAATGTGTAGCGTTCTGGACGTTCTTGCAATACACATAATAGCTCGATAATCTCAGTACAACATAGATATACATCGTTACTAAACAGTTGCGAAACAATTATTTACATTCCATCAGTTCCGTTGCATAACTAAGGTAGGTAACAGGAAGTTTATCAGAAAGTAGTTAGACTAGATCCAATTAATAAAGTTAGAATTGGTTTTGAAATTGTGAGTTTGTGAGAACTAATATCAGCAGACTTAAGATCTAATTAAGAGACTAAGATTCTTAAATCAGAAGATCTGAATTTCTGCCTGAGTTGGCTTGATGATATACATACATGTATATAGAAAGGATGAGTGAAGAAAGATTGACGAAACAGATATACAAAGCAAAAGTGTGTGCAAAAAGAGGCAGAGGAAGGCCACGTTCCAACTACCTGGATCAAATAGATCGGACTCTGAAGGACGGGAACGTTAAGAGTACTCGAAACCGACGAGCATGTATGAAGAGACTGATGAATGTGGACGAAGCGAAAGAGGTATGTAAGTCTAGAGAGAACTGGCGCTCTATACTCTCTGCCTACCCCGTTAGGGACTTGGCGTGATGATATATATGTATGTATGTATTTATATATATACTTCTTATATACATATAATAAGAATAAAGTCGTTTGGCCTTGTAACTTCAATCGACCCAATGCTAGGCAGTCTGCTCAACGACTGATACAGTATATAAGTATGTATTCAGGTTGTATAGACTCGACCTATATATTGCTTGTTTGGTACGCGCGGAAATGGAACCCGTACCCATAGGCATCGTCGTGCTAATGTCACATTATGGCCAGTTTTTAATGCGTACATTTTAACAGTTTGTATCCTGAGTAGGCATAATTGAGAATGGTATTGACTAATCATGCTTAAATCAATGTCCTAACATTCCCATATTGCTCGCTAACTATGAACCAAGAGAGGTCAGTAGGCTTTATAATATACATACTGTGAAAGTAGCCGTTACAAGCACAGTTATAGATAAGAGAATAAAAGAGCATCGCACATGAAACAATGTAAAAACTAATGAACTACATTGATGATGAATAAACATGTGCCATACCACAACTATGTTTTATTAGACTGGGTTCTCTATTAACAAAATATATTCAGTTATGCATAGTTGTTCATTGTATAATCACATATGGTACACGAGTTATTAGCACTCAGATTGAGCGAATTGGCTTACTATGAAAATTTAAAAATGCTACTTAGATTTATTCCTTATCACATTAGCTTTCAAGCAGTGAACGGTAGGTTGCAAATATGTACAAGCACACAAAACGACAGACATCCAGCCAAACATTCTAAAAAAAAACTTATTTGCCGTATATACTGTTATTTTGATATTACAAACAGACAATTTTATTTAATGAGTAGATATAGATCACATTTCCAGAAAGATTTCTCAATGGCATCCGTGATAAGACTAGGCGAGTCTCTTATGTAATAATAATAATAAATAATAATATATCCTCACGCCTTCCCACAAGGGTCCCTGAAGGGGTAGGCAGAGGTGTATAGGTAATACCCACACACCCACTTTCCGCCAGAGGTATATTAGGTGCCAACGTGACAGATGTCTCTTATGTAATCAAAAACTCAAAATCTTTTTATTTCACATAGGCCCAGATGGACACTTATAAAACGTCGAAAAAGAAGCACGGTTTGGGTTGGTCGCTTCCATGGAGAAGAACCGGCAAGAAACTCCATGGTTACTCTTTTCAGATCATTAGGCATATACAATTTTTTTTTTCGTTACAACAATAGTACCCAAGTATGGGAGAACAACGTAGGCCCGACCATAGGTCGTTGCTTACTATACAAAGCATACATAAAACAAGATAATTATAACAATGTTAGCAAGATCTAAGAATCTACAAAGCCTACCATGTTCTCACACACAACACACACTCTACATTCACAAATTAGACAAATTAAACAAGTGACACAAATATTGTCATCAGTACTGTAACTAATTCTGGTCAAGATATGGAATAAATTAAAAAAAAAAAGTAAAATTATTATTGTAAAAAAAACCCGAATTGAGAAAAGAAAAAGTTATATAAGATTCAGAATAGTTAGAGACATCCACAAATTTTTAATTTTGTAATATAAGTTATACTCACTTATGCTCATTGTAGTACTTGGTAATCTTCTCTAGGTACAATTCGTGAAGGGTGAGAGTGTCCTCGGTGAATATATCTTGGTAGTAGTGTACGAACTCTTCTCGCTCGCGAACCGAGTACAGTATGTTGTCCCACATCAGTTTTATCTTCGTGCGCACGTTAGCTACGAACACCTATGGATAGCGATAGCAATACTCATTAAGGTGTTTTTTTTTATACCACAGGGGTGGCAGACAAGCACGCGGTCTGCCTAATGGTAGGCGGTTACCGCCGCCCATGGACATTTGCAACAGGGGGTAACGCTCGCGCGCTGCACGGATTTATTAGTTTTGTTAAGAATTTCTGAAGCGAGAATCTCCAAGCATTGTGCATTAGGCACATGTCCACAGTAATCTATTAATATAGGTCGCCCCGTTTCTTAAGTACGGCTATACATTCGTACTTACTATTATACGTACAATCCACTTATATTAAAAATGCGAAAGTTTGTGAGGATGTTTATTACTCAATCACAGAGCGGCACTCCAGAAAAAATTACAACTTAAGTTAATTTTACGGGACTGTTTACCTGAATCTTCTGCCTTTTGATGTGATCACATCTTTTGATCTCCTCCTTGATGGCAGCTTCGGTGCGAGGATGGCAGCCTGTGTGAGCCTGCAGGAAGTTCTCGCGGTAGATTTGATCCTCCTCCAAACAGTCCCAAAGCTTGGTGAGCCGCTCGCGCAGTTCCAACACCTGAACAGTTGAATATAATGGTAAAAATATATGTACCGCTTACCATCAGGCGGACCGCATGCTTGTTTGCCTTCCATGTGCTATAAACATTTTTTATTAATAAATGTACCAAGCAAATTTCTATGCGACCGTTTGTTTCGTCGTATCCAGAACACCCTACCATAGTTTCATCACAATCTGATCAATAGTTTCAGAATGCAGAGGACAAGCATTAAAAAATATATTATAATTCATATAGAAGATAAAATATATTTTCTAGAGGTATATTGAGATAAAGCCCTTTATACAACATTGATGTACATTGATGAACAATGAACATTGATGATATGAGAATGATATGAGAGATCCTGTCATATCATCAATTGATATAAATATATAGTTGGATTAATACAGATTAGTATGTTGAAAAGGTTTGCTGATAGTGGAAATAAACTGTATGTTTTAGTCACTATAAAGAACTATACACAATAATACTGTTTTTTTTTTGTGGATAGCAAGATAGAGAATCTATTTTTGTACTAACTCTATTATTGGTATGTTCATATCTCTCGTGCAAATCTTGTTGGAGCTTAGCGAGCCGGTCCATGTTCAGGTCGGTCACCTTGAAGTCTACCGAGAGGGAGGTCATCACAATGTGTTCAAACTTGTTCTGTGGCTTGATCTGCATTTTATCTGTAAACAAAAAATCAATGGTATTACTAATAGGTGTAGTAAGCCTTACCCCATACCCCTTAGGGGCTCTTTTAGAAAAGCATGTAAAAATAATAGTAACTGAACTGAATCCCTTACTTTTTCTTAAATCTCAAATGGCGTCTATATGTTGGATATGTACCCTGAGAAGTCTATAAAAAGGACATGGTGGACTCTGGTATAAATTAAAGATATGATTAGAAGTGTATTACATGTTCAACAATACCACTAACAGTGGAATCTTATTCAGTAACATATTGCATTACTTATACACAACTTACCCATAATATCCTTAACTTCAACTTGTATGTTGAGGAATATCTCAGCCCTCTTGTCTCTCTCTGCTTGCAAAACTTCAAGGTGATGTTTGAATCTTCCAAGTTCTTCCTCGGATGGCAGCGGGATATCTGTCAGTTCTTGTATGGTGACCCCAAGCTTGTCAGCGAGGTCTCTCTGCCACTCTAGAAGGCGCTCCATCTTCATACGTCTCTGCTCTACCTGCTCTCTATACCTATTAACAGAAATGATTACTTAAATAAATTGTGTCTATACTGACATTATGAAGATAGAATTAAGTAGATAGAAGTATAAACTTCTATCTACTTAATTCTATCTTCATATTCTTGCGTATGCATATCAAGCGTATGCTTGTTTGCCACTCTATTTGTATAAAAAAATTATAATTTTTCATCAATATTTTTTCTTATTGTCAGGTATATGTGGAAGATGGGTTCCTATAAGTTCATAATGCAATAAATTGTACAACTACAACTAATTATAAACTTGATAAGCTAAGCTTAGGCTTGGAGCCTAACATTAATAGAACACTAAGGTCACTAACCCAGCAATCTGTTCTTCCAATTCTCTCTTGTATTCAACCAACATCATTTCTTCTTTGAAGTCTGGTATAGTTATATCCACTGACAGACATCTGCTCAGTTCATCAGTTTCTTCCTTGAGTTCTGTAAAAAGTAATGTTCATTTTCTTTTAAGAAGTATCAGTACAGATGGGAACAAGGATAAATAATAACCTTTGGATAAGAAAAAAAAAATCTGGCATCAAGTATAAAAATCTATAACATTTCTCTTAATATAATTTAACTACCTGTGTGAGCCTTTACAAGGTAAGTAGGTACTTAGGTATATTTAGTTGAACAGCATTATTTAAAGAAGAAAATACTATAGTTGGCCTATATCTATTAACAGGAATTGTAAGATCTTAGCATAGGACATTTCATATTCTCAGACCAACAAAGGTTATATAATATTGTATAGTTGAATCTTGAGTCCTTGTAACTTAATTTCATTATAACACAACACTACTTACTATCAACAATACTCTGCATATTCTTTAGCTTTAGTCTAGTCTCTGATATAACATCTCGATGAAGCTCCTTCTCAATTACAACCAATTTTGTAATATTGTTGATCTTGGTGTTTTCATCCACTCCAAGGTGTGACCAGTTTAGCCACAACTCTTCCATCATTGAGCGGACATTTTGAGATATCTCTTGCATGACTTCATTGCTGCAAAGGGACAATTTTACTCATAAAGATAGTCAATGTTAGATGTCAATAAATTACTTGACAGCAGAGGTTCACCTGTATACCAAGCAATGATTGAAAAGATGCTGTTTGGTTCTATACATAAGATATGGGCATATGTTATATGTTGCACAAAATTCATGCATGACTTGCTATGTTGGATTCCCCATTAATAGTGAATGAGTACCTAGAGTAGCCTCAATAGAACAGGGATTGATTGTGGTATAAATATAAGTATTTTTAGATGTATCTAATCTCTTTAAGACCTAACTTTTGAATCACAAAATGAACACAAGTGCAAGAAAGATCCACATTTTAAGTTCCAGTATGCTATATCTGAGAAAGGGGCGGCTAGTACTTTAAAACCTACGGCGATCAAGACTGCTAGTCAACCCCTGAAGATATGATTAGCTTGTAATATACTGTTGGTAATCGCGGGTCTGAAAGCTGAAGCAAACTAATAACAAATGCCTGTGCAGGCCTGTACGTCGGGCTTCTCAAGCTATTTTAAATCGATTGTACGTTTAAGTAAATGGAAAATCGTGCAAGTGCATTTTCAACATGAAGTAGTAAATTTACTTCGAATAAAAATGACACGTTAAACAGAAATTATTCAAAAGTTTTACAAATAACTACCGGTTTAAACTTACAATAGTTTACTCTCATTTTCTGTAAGCGTGATCATCTTGCTGGATTCGATTACAATTCACCAATTTGACGCACATACATTCAATCTAACATTCAAACACTTCACCACTGTTCATAGATTATTTTCGAAATTTCACTAAGACTGACTACTACGAGTTGTACGGTACGGTACGTTACATTTGTTTTCAAATTGCAATACGTTAAAATTAGAAGTTCAATGCGACGCCGTGATTGGTTCGTAGGCTACGCCTGTTTTTCGTTCAGAAATTCAATAATGAATTATATTATAATGAATTCTACAATGTTACCCGCGTACGATTACAGCTAGTTCTAAGTCTTGGGTTTAATTTACATTTAAATTATGATTTGAAAAATATTTGGAACAAATATATAATATCCTTAATACTTGATAATAATTTAAATACATGAATTAAATTTAATGGTTTAAAAAATTTAAGAAATGTTGTTGACATTACTTAAAAAGCAAGGTCTCTCACAAGAGTGTCACACCTATAAATGCACATACAATGTTAATCACTGGAATCCATTTTAATTAATCAATATGAGCCACGGTAGCCAAGTGGTCTTTGAGAAGAAATTTAAGGCGTAATGAATAGTTTTGCAAAAGAAACGGCGATGGACCCGCCATCTGTCACGTTGGCTACTTAGTGTATTTTCATCCAGAAGTGGGTGTTACACCCCTGGCTACCTTTTCAAGGACACTATGGCAAGGCGTGAAGGTATCAGTCTTCTCTAGGCATCTTTATAGAATAATATTTGACTAAACACTGAGTTATGTAAGCAAGTTGAGCAATTCAGTAGAGTCACACGAGTGGGATACGCTTGCGTGTTTCGTGGGCGTTATGTTTTCTTTGACAGACTCGGCCGATTTGTGCCTATAATCACTATAATCGTTAAACGTAATAACATGTTTGGTACATACATTAATTACCTGCATTATGCGTCGACATCGTTCCTGATGTTATGAACATCGCCAATATTTTGTTCCATAGTTTCTGATAGCATATTAATTTTATTTTATGTTTTACTACCTAACCGATCGAATACTCAAGGTTGGCAGCATCAATAGTAGGAAGTAGTTGATAGTTTTGATACCGGCGAGGATGTAGGAAGGAATTGCCCATTGCAAGCGAACTCTTATTAAGCAGGCGATACTAATGTATTTATTGATTTCAATGTTTTCACTTTCAAAATTAAATTGTTTTGAGTTCAATTTGCATTAAAAAAATATATATTACACTTGATACCGGTGAGGATGTATGAAGGGGTTGCCCTCTACAGAAGAGCCTTACTTAGCAGGCGATACTACTGCTTTTACTGATTTCAATGTACACTTTCAAAATTCAATTATTTTGTATTCAATGTATTGTTTAAAGATATCGTAATACATACACAGTAGCTTACATTCGTAAAAGGTAGGTACATTCAGTAGGTAATTGCAAATATTACTGTTCAGGTAATTGGTCCTACTGTAAACTACTTTACGCGACGGTATGTTGCGAAAAAGATCTTTCTTTGACAATGTGTTTATCGGTATTCTTTTGAAATAATAAGATTAACGGTCGTCCTTACTTGTCAGATTTTTTAATAGAAATAAGGTGAAAAATAAGCTTGCGGAAGTCCGTAGAGTCCGTATGATGTTAAGCAGATACCGTTGCTTATGAACTTTGAGTGCGACATGTAATTGAATAGCCCGCTCTATATTTTCTTCAGAAAGCTCATTGATACAGTCGGTATTCGAACTTCCGATCTTTGTGTCGCAGGAACCACTCAGCGACCACGGCCAAGTAAATCTACCTCTGTTTATAGTAGGCAAACTAATTATTTGGTTTGGTGTTCCCTTAACAATAGAACCTTTTGCTTCTACCTACATAATGCAGGCAATAGATGCAACCATACATAAGTATGCATAGCAAATTGTTATTCACTGCCGTCTACATAATAAAATGTAGTGCATAAAGAAGTACGCGTCAGATACGGATGGAACAATGAAAGTTGTTTTATGGGGTTAAGATGGGAATACATCGTCGTATGCAATTATAATAGCGTCGCCGAGTTACTTGGAACATGCTTCGTAAATGTTGCTTGCTGCATCAGCGCCATAACTTCCCACAAGGGGGTAGGGGGAAGGGGTACGCAGAGGTGTATAGGTGTACCCACACATTTTCCGCTAGAGATATATTTTAGGTGCCAACGTGACAGATGTCGTGTCCGTCGCCGTTACTCAAGCACGACCATAACATACGCCATACATTGTAATCTTTGCATACGCCTTTGAATTGCTACTCAGACGAAGGTATGTTTCCTCTCGATGTTTGACGCTTATTTTAAGATATGATTAATAAGGGATAAACTAAATATACTATGTATACTCACTTAGCATGTTGAAAATGTAATAGATGTTATCTTTTTTTATACCACATTGGTGGTAAAAAAGTATGCGATCCACCTGATGGCAAGTGGTTACCGCCGCTTATAGACGCTTGCAATACCCATGTATGTAGTATCGCCTTTATCGCTCGTATCTACATCGTTCAAGGTTAATTATTGTCTCGTAAAATAGGTAAAAAAATATAAATGTACGAAATGGATCCTTTAAGCTTAAAAAACTAAACATAAGATCAACTTAAAATTTACCTGATTGCCATTATTTTGAATTTATGATAAACATAACATTTTGAGATGAGTTAGATGTGCACCTACTGCTGTTTTGTAAGTAAACATTGCGAATGATATGTGAATTTTCGACTTTACACAAAAACGTCCAGGGCTTTGTTTGTTATGTCATCATGTTGCAAGTTTTAATGCAGACTAACTGTCGACAAACCAGCTCGTTTAAATATTCGCTGTAATGATTACAGGTAGGTAAAACTGAGCAATAGATAATGGTTGCAACATAAATATAAAACTCACTGAAACTCTATGATCTATAATTTGCGTAGTGATAAATGGATCCAAAGTAACGGCTTCGACAGTCGATACTTAAGCTAGGAGGCAATTTAACTTAATTTGACGTTTTGCCAAGAACAGCACTTGCCAAAACGTAACTTGTTTCTTTATTTAGTTTAACGTTGACATCTCTCGCACGTGTATTGAGTTGGTATGTTTATCTACATAATGTATACTATATAAGATAACTGAGCTAATGTTGCTGTTCTCTTCTAAAAGAGTAGACTCCACGCCTGATCTCCGAATGGTAAACGAGCAACAACTTAAGAGATAACGTGTAACGGAATCTCCCGACCCCTCAAACTAGCTGTACTGGCAGAAGAAGGTACTGTTCGTTCCTTACCCTGAGTGAAAATAAATAAATAAATACCTAGGACAATTGCACACAAATTGACCTAGTCCCAAAGTAGGCAAAACTTGTGTTATGGTAACTAGAAAACGATATATTTACTATATATATAGATAGATATATACATAAATATGTAGGATAGGACATCCAAGACTAAGGTACAAATACTCGTGTTCATCACACAAATATCTGCCCTCAGCGGGATTCGAACCCGCGACCTCAAGTTTCGCAGTCAGGAGCTCTAACCACTAGACCAGAGGTCGTCAAAAAATAACCGTCGTATATTTTTCGAGTGGTATAAAATTGTGTAATAGCGATATGCTTTTTAAACTGTCCATTGGTGAAGATTGTTCGTTCTGAGTCAATGAGTTTTCAAGTGAATTTCAATAGTAGTAATTAATCTTAGCGTATATATAGCAATAGTAGTAATTAATCTTAGCGTGATTACTGTACAGCTTTCTGGATGCTGTGAATAAAGTCATAGCGAAGAGAGTTGCATAAATTGAGAAGAAACTTAAAGGTGTACATACATAATATATAGTCGTGCTTTAGAAATAGCGACGTTGGCACCAAAATATACCTCCAGCTACTAGAAGGTTTTGTAACACCTCTGCCTACGTTTCCGCAGACCCTTGTGCGAAGGCGTAGAAGTAGAAAATATTCAAATGTATTCGGAATCTTACAATGCGCTAGTTACTCAAAATTATTATACCTTTATACACGAATTTTGTAAACGGAAAATGGTGTTCTTTTAAAATTGTAAGAATCATAAATGTTATCTTTATGCGTCTGTATGACCTAGACACCTAGTGGTTCACATTCAATATATATTTAAGTGAATAATCAACTTCCTATTTATGCTATGTGTTATAAAAGAGAAATCTTCATACATTATATCTCTTAGGTGTATATTTATGTGTACAGATTGAAAACGTTCTCTTTCAGTCGAGTCGTAAGCTTGATTACCTTTATAGTATAAAAAACCGGTTAATTAATGTTTTATAATATCATATACGTTCGTTTTATTATCACAAGATGTCGCTAGCTGGCTTTTGAATCGCCCTATTCAAATATGCTGTGCACTTTGAGAACAAGTAAGTTTTTCTTAAGTCGAACTCTATTTAATATAGTATGTTCTTATCATACACTACACATATCACACACGGTTGACACTAGCGTATGCAATAAAAGTAAATAATTCAATTATCAGCAAGCCCCAATAATCGCTCACATATTATAGGTAGCACTAGGTGCTCATTACAGCTCGATCCACCTCAAAGATTATAGTCGGCATCCATGTTACGTGTAGTGAATTGTTGCTTAATAATTATGTGTGACGAGATTTTTCTTTGAGCGGTCGCACGTAACGCTGTTATCTATTATTACTTAGTTAACAGCCGTGACTTTATCAGTCAGAGTGTCGATTTGTAACATACCATTTTTCACTAACTACGTATTTTCTATAGAACTTGGTAATTCATTCATTGAAGTGAGGCTAGTATAGTTTATAGTAATATAGTTTATCGAAAGGTAAACTGTTCTTATTTAATAGGACATACGGTTACGAGGTAGACAAAGAGAGCATAGAGTCCTACAATAGTCTTACAATACTCTATCGCTTCGACCGCGATAACCAAGGGCTTCACACGGTCGCTGATTTCGAGTACTATTAACGTTTCTCTCTTTTGTTATTTGATCCAGTAGTTGGGACGTGGGCTTCTGCTTGATCGTCCAAATACATTTGCGTTTTATGTCTATTTGTCAATCTTTCGTCACTCATCGTTTTTGGAGACAGAAATGATGAATATTAAGCAATGATTCACTAAACGTAACATGGATGCCGACTATATATTCTTTGAGGTATTTACCTTATAATATGTGAGGGATTATTGGTAATTGCTTAAAATTTAATTGTTTAATTTTATTGTTTTCACTAGTGTCAACGGAGCCCTATTAAATATAGGGCTTCGTTGACACCAAGCTTACTTCGTAGTTAAACCCACGTTAAGTTAGTGTTGATGTTATAGTTTATAATTGCAACCTTTTTTCTAACATAGTATATTATCACGCCGAGTCACTTAGGGAAATGGCGGAGACCGGTCAGAGCACCAGCTTTTTCTAGACTTGCTTAGACTCTTCTTCATAATTATGTTTGTTTTAAGGCAGATAATTTATGATTGTTATTAAAAATATACGAAATATTTTTCGTTAAGCATTACTAGGTAAGGTCTCGCATTGACTATAAATAGTTATATTTTTGGTGAGTGGTGCTATGTTCCTGCAGCAAAGTACTCTCAATTGAAACATAGCAAAGCGTGAGTGAAACCCTGGGTATTGTAAGGAGCTTGTGGGTATGGGAATTTCATACCGTTAGACAAGAATGCTCGACTTTGGTTGTACGAAAAAAAAAATTGTTTACAACATAAAATTTTCAATAAATTTAGTCACGCACCATTTTGTAACTTGCCCTGGTATTTATCCAAAAGCATAATGATGATTGTGCGTCCTTTTTGGCAATAATAATCTATTATGTCTATTTCGCTCGTAAAAGACATCAACGCGCTCAAAATTTTAATGATTTAGCATACAATTCGTATTATGGCTAGAAGAAAAGACGTGTGAATTATAACATAATAATGGATTTCATTAAGAACAAGGTTATTAAGGCGAAACTATCGTATATTTCATTTTTAAGATGATTAATCATGTTAGCACACCATGAGTCATCAAAAATTAACATAGTGTTAATTTATTCAGTGTTGAGAGTGTAATTAATTTAGATACTTTTATTATTGAGTCGACCGAGTTAACGAACTTAAACAGAGCAAGTTTATTAGAAAGTTTAATTGACTAAATATAATGTTAATTAGGTTGTAAATTTTTTGGGTTATGTACCGGTTGTATTGTTAAATGCAATCATTGCGTAACTCTAAGATATCCTTATATGACAGAGAAGAGAGTCACAGAAATTTCTTTCAGATTTCCCTTACAAATAGAAAGTCGTATTTGTATTGTATCTATGAGTTTTTTTGTTCTTTTAGTGAGTAAGGGACTCAGGGAACACGTATTAGTTTGTGTTGTTGAATAAAAGATTTGATTTGATTTCATTGAAATAACCCTGATAAAGTTGCATTTATAAAATAATATTTATTTATTTATTATAAAACACATTATAAAACACACAGTGCCATTACAGATACACCCAATTTGACAGTGTCGAAAACTATTATTATATATTATCAACTATTATTATGATATGAATATGTATATCGATAAAAGATGTATAATATAAGAGAACATTAGAAGGCAGAAAGGGTGTCGTGGCGCACGAGGATTTCTGTTACGCATTAAGCAACATTGCGTATAGTCTCGATCGTTGGATGGGTAACCGCTCATTCATTGTCTAGACTATCTGTCAACATCGATAGTCAGTTGGAACATATTTGTTGGTCGTCGCAGAACTTAATTACAGAATTGTAAGTTACAAAATTATATTTAAAAAGTTTCTAAGTCAAAATACTATGCTCTATGAATAGACTAGAAACACTTGCATGTGCTTTTATTAAGTTTAAGCTTTCAGGAAATATATGCCTCTAGACACCAATACATTGCCTGAGTGGCTTTATTGCATTTTATTCTTAATGCTATTATTATTAGGTATTAGCTTTTCGTGAAGGTTTGAGGACAAGCCTCAGAACTGATGCCTATTCGAAAGTGGGAAAAAAGGATAAGCAAAACTCTGCGAGATTTGAAACTGCAACAAGAAATATTGACACAGGTTTAGTACGAAGATATTTTATGCGGTCTTAAATTAAATTGGTTACTACAATCCGCTACCATTAGATATTCTAAATGTAAATTTAGATGGGTTTGTGTACATTAATTAATAGAAATTACTAATACAACATTACGATTATTTAAAATAAATTTACTTATAAAACATCCTTTCACCGAATATCCATTCAAATGGAAAGTCAACATGTACTTGGGAGATTATTATTTTAATAACGTTTACACAAAACTCTGTGGACAATAAAAAAACAGTAACCGGAACAAGGGCAACGATGAAGATTGGCGAATGTATTCTTTTATACATTCAGAGCGTACATTAAAGTTTAGAATGTTGCCTATCACGCTCCTTCATATAAAGGTTGAATGATATAGTCCCGTCCTTGAGCGATTGCTTACAAAAATGACGATTCTTATTCAGGGATGATGGAAGCTATGTGATGCATCAAAAACACAAAAGTGGTCGAGGAAAGCGCTATTGGTTATTAAGCTTGATTGTATATATTGAGAGCTAAACATGTAACACAATAAAGCATATTATATATGTAAGTGACACATATCGTAATTGTGCATTTATTATGAGTTACAGCGAACGAAAAAGTAACTATTAAAAATAACATATAATTTCTATTATTCTATATATCATCATCATATCATTACGCCGAGTCCATAACGGGATAGGCAGAGAGTATAGAGCGCCAGTTCACCCTAGACTTACATGTCTTTTTCGCTTCGTCCACATTCATTAGTCTCTTCATACATGCTCATCGGGTTCGAGTACCCTTGACGTACCCGTCCTTGAGCGTCCGATCTATTTGATCCAGGTAGTTGGAACGTGGTCTTCCCCTGCCTCTTCTTGCACACACTTTTGCTTTGTACCTATATCTGTTTCGTCAATCTTTGTTCACTCATCCTTTCTATATGTCCAAACCAGCGTAACATGCCCTTCTTCATCTTTACAATCACGCTCTCATTCACTATATATATTTAATAATAAATCGCTAAAAAGAAAAAATATTAAACTGTTAGTAAATATTTGAAATGTATTGAAAATGAATTAGTTTCTTGCGCATTTATTGATTACCGAACATTTACTTACCACCGTGGTTACGTTATAAATTATGGTAAAATATGTGTGCGCCACTGCGATCGTATACTTTTTCCATGCATCTCTCAACGAATTTCTATCTATTGTTCTAGTTGAGACGCAGATAGACTGACAATGCAGCATTCGACGTACACGTAACTGCAAGCAGAGCATTCGCGCACACTGCCCGCTAAGTGAAAACGAGTATAAAAGCGATGTAAATTACAAATGTTGGCATTACCCACCACCCTCTCGTGGAGTAAGGAGTTCAGTACCAGCTCGCCGCAATGCAGTACCATGTGCGTAAATATTGTGTTTACTTTGTGCTTGATCTCTTTTGGTTACACACTCGGTGCGCCGCAAGTAACGCTCACGGATTGATCGACGAAAGTGAAATTTTTACGTTTCTATAACTTTGCTTGAAATCAAATCAGTTTCCTTGTAATCAACCTATTAGCGTGTATAAATGAGTTCAGTGAAGCGTTTCTGGGGAGAATTCTTCCTGCTTAATGGGCACAAAGCCTTTCTTGTTCCATAATTCTCCCCTCGCTACCGACAGTAACAGGTTTAGTATCTGTATTGTATTGCAGAGTTTACTGTATATTCTAATAGGCAGACAGAGAGTCGCAATACAGGAAATAAACCAATCACTCTAACATGGAAATGTTTAATATTGCAGAGAAGCTTTCGCAGGTTCCGACTTTCACTAATTAAAAAATTATATGAACTTTATTACTATAATTTTTGTTCAGATTTTCCTGGGATTCTTGGCTGTGGTGGCTGCCTACCCGGGCTTTGTCCACCAGGAGGAACCCCATCTAGAGGGGAAGTATGACCACCAGGCTTTGATCGGCGAGACTGGACATCATCACCAAATTGAACACGAGCATGCCAAGTCACATCAGTCCATTAAATTCGAACACTTCCATCCGGTGCCTGTCTACGTGAAGAAAGAGCATAGCCACCTTCTGAAACACCCCTTGGAAAAAGGCAAGACTGAGCAGAACTTGAAACTGATCCACCCTGAGACCGAGCACAGTCATGGAGGCGGTCTGGTACTCGAAGACGACAGGCATAACACCGACCATCTGGCAGCTGCTTTGCAACACGGAGGCTTCGAGCATGGGGGTTATGAGCACTTGGGTGGCTTCGAAGGCTACGAAGGTGGAGAAGGGCTCAAAGGCTACGCCGAATTCCAACCAGAAGCTCACGGCCATTATGTAGAACAGCAAGCCATTGGAGACAGCGGCGAAGGCTACAAATATGAAAGTTACTAAGCTTTTAGATAATCTATAGCGAGCTCACCAAGATGTGGAACACCTCTCCATAGTCTGAAGATACCTTTAGGTTTACATCTTGCCTGTCGATTTTAGTATAAATATTCTTAGATCATAGACGCTTGAATTCAGTTCATTGTCTTACAAGTATGTACCTGATTTAGATTTAATTTGAATACTTTGATTTGCAAAACCCTTGTTTCTAGAAGTTTGTTATAAAATTTACTGATGCTGATTGGAAATTGTGTGTAAAATGTATGATGTAAATTGTAGGAAATGCTCTGTTCGTATACATGTACATGGCTGATTGCTTGTTCGTTTGTTATCTCGTCTCCTCGCTTGATCTATGTTGATAATTATAATGACTAAGGCAATTATTGACTGAAACCCAGTGAATTTGTGATATTAATAAAATGTTCGTTTTAACTCAATACTTTTTCTATTTTAATTGAACCTCTAAAGTGAATACTAGGAAAAAAGAACAGAATTTTAAATTATCTAATGATTACAAACGAATAACGCATAGCATGCATTATGCTATCCTAGTACTTGTTGCGTGTTACTTAAATCAGATCACGTAACTTTGCTTCATGTAATTATTACACAGGAATTATCAGGTGTTGTGAATTTGTATCTAGCATCGAATGAAATGCGTGCACAAGCAGTTCAAAATTAATTAATATGCTTTGAGGTACAAACCTTAATCTTATCAACTATAGGTAGGTGAGTATATTTGTAAAAAATAATAATATTTATGATCAAATATGGTGAAAGGTGCGTATTCTGCCTGGAGCAATTCTGTCATACTCGCATTCGACAATACAAAACGTACTCGTGTTTGCGTCACGAGATTGTTAAGAAAGGTGAAGCAATAGCTAACAATAATACTCTAGCAGCATGTATATGTGTCGTAAAGCACAGTATACAGTATGAGGCAGCGGGGTTTAATTGACCAATAAAAAACTAAACCGATGTATCTTTTAAATTAACGGTGGTCTGTGGACAAAGCTCCTGACTGCTAAACTTAAAGTCGTAGGTTGAATTCCCATTGGGGATGTCCGTGTAGTAATCACGAGTTACTATCCAGGCTTATAGTAACTCGTGATTACTACAAACTGTCAAACATACATATTTACGTGGATATGTATATATAGAGTGGTGTTCGCAAAGTAAAAAAAAAATTTGTTTGTGGCTAGGTCGGTTTTTGAGGAATTAATTATCTTGGGTTTTAATGGTATTAAATTGATTTATATATTAATAAATTATTTCTCTTAAATTTTAGGTGTAAATAAAAGATAACGATGGTTGGCGCAGATGATTGAGTTGAGGTCTTCTATGATCTAATGATATGACTAATATAGAATGTTCTGGACTTTACTTAACTGGTCGAAGATAATTTTTTTAGCGGCACGGAAAGTTGCCACTTGGCATTAGCTAATAATATAATGTAAATGTATTCATCTATAAATAACCATTCCATTAAACAATTTCTTTATGGAGAAGCTGATTTAGCGTTAGAATCATAATTATGCAAAAATATAATATTATGGGAGGTTTTTATCATAAAAATATGCGTAAACATGCGGCGCAAATCACGAATGTGGGCCACAAAGTTTAATGGCCGCGATTCAATTTACGCAATGCTTGTGAATACAAATCTTGTGATTTTAAAACGGCGACATCTCACCTTCCTGGTACGATTTCGTATTCAAACGATAAGCGCTCACAACTTTCTACATGATGATATACCTACCAGATATTTAAATTCGTTGTGCAGTTACATAAATCGGAAGATTGGTGAATTATTAAAAAAATATTGAAAATGAATATTGTATTATATACCGCATTTCTTTATATAGTAAGAACGTAGGACAAATCGGTAAGATACTTCATAGTTAAAAGTAGTTCTGACTATTGATGATGAAATATATAATAATAAATATCCTTACGACTTCCCACAAGGTTCCCCGCAAGTTAGGCAGAGAGGTACCCACGCACCCACTCTCCGCCAGAGATATAAATGATGATAAAATACTTTGATTGAAATAGCTTTTATTACGTAGCTGAGGGGTTTAAGTAGTCACTTACAACTTCATGATTGCAGTTTGATGTTTGAATTTGTTAATGTATGCCTCAGGGACCATCTATCACAATGACATCTAAATGTGTATATTACCTCTACGCGTTCCTTTGAACTCACTAATGGGGAAGGCATGGAAGTGTCCACGCTTTCACCAATACAGAGTTTGTGTGGAAATATGCCTTATGCCAGTGGATGTGCGTGTTAAAACAAGAAGATAAAAAAAATTAATTATTTAATTAAATACGAAATAACAACCAACAACATACTATCATGAAAACAAATAACAATAAATGCTGATGCATGTAACAATTTAGAACTAACTCAGTGCTCCCAAACATGTCGTATAATCGCTACTCTCTCGGGCTTGCGGGCCTCCCTCTTCACTTCGGGAACCGCGCGCTGGGCAAAGAACGGTTTGTTCACTTTTAAGGCTACATTTTTAGAGGCACGCTTTTTCACTGCTGTAGGTTTTTCAGCCCCTATTTGCTCAGCTTTCACGATTGGTGCGGGGAGGGTGAATTGCTGAGGTACTTTGATCTCATAAGACTCAGGAATGCGGAGGAGCACGGATCCGGGAGCTTTACCTTGCTTTGTAGCTGACGCTGGGCGACGTTTTTTCTGTAATTCTTCCTTAATTAATATAGGGGCAGCCTTAGCCAGCACTTCAGCCTTAGCGAGGGCGTTTTGCCTCTCCAAGTTTGCTCTTAACTTCTCAACTTCAATTGCGTATTTTTGGTTGTTGTGTTTAGGGGCACCTTGCAGCTCGCGCAATGTATTTTGCAGTGAAATTTCATGTTTCAACAGCTGTTGTTTCTGCTTTGCCAGTCTTTCAGCGACCTTATCGGCGATCTTCTTGTTTTGTAAGAGAGGCAACAGAGCTAGCCTTTCATCACTTGGCTCCTGAGGTTTCTCCTCCGCTTTATCTTCTATTTGTGCTTCGGGTTCCTGGGGTGTTGCAGTAGGCTCTACGGGAATCAACTTGTATCTCTTTGGCTGGTCTTGCTCCTGTTCTTCTTGCTGTTCCTCAGGCTCTGATTGGGCTTCCTCAGCTGGGCCAGCTTCTTCCTGCTCAGCGCGTACGATCTTCAAAGTTTCAGGCTCTTCAGTAGGGTTGAAACGAACGTAGGTGAACCTTGGGGGTTGTTTCCTCAACACTGACGGGGATACATACTTACTCCCTTGTCTGGACGATTGTAAGATTTGATAACGAGACAAAAAGTCCTTTGGTTTTTCAGTAATCTGCTCTTCCTCTTGTGGCTCCTCACTGACGGGTGCGTTTTTCTTGTTTTCCTCGTCCTGTTGTTCATTCAGAATTTTCAGAATTTCTTCCAATCCTAGTTCTTCTTCAGAGGCGTCTTCTTCTGCATTCTCGTTGTTTTCAGCACTTTCTGTGTTTTCAGAGCTCTCTTCACTTTCATCGGCTTCTGACTCTACAGAGTTATCAGACGATTCGGAGCTTTCAGATGATTCTGAACTTTCAGAATTTTCAGGTTGAGCTTCTTCTTCTTCTGATGCTGGTTCGGCTACCTCCTTCTGCTCTTCCTCAGTTCCAGGCTCAGCTTCCGGCTGAGATTTTACTAAAGCTCCACCGGCTTCCAAAGCCTTAACTTGGCTAGGCGTTAAATACAGAATCACCTCTTTTGTATCTATTTGTTGATCTTGGCGTGGAGTCCTGGCAGACAACGAGCTTTGGTAAAACCTTTGGGGTCCTGTGTCATAACGCCCCGCATGAGTTGATGCTAACAGTACCGAAGCAAATATACACCACACCTGAAAATTAAATAAAAAGATAAATTAATATATTATTTTCAAATACATATTAATTTTTGTATTATAATAAATATTTGTCATTCAATATAATACATACGTGAATTTCCATGGCTGCAGTTTTGCTGTTGAGAGCAGCCTGTGGACTGTTGGGAAGCTGGTGATCGTCTGTACCTAAACTAGGAAAAGCACAATTTTATATACACCTTTTGCATTCGTATATTGGTCGTGCGATTCATAACTAGCTCGGCATGATTGGTGATGCGCCGATATCGATTACATTTCTAAAGGGAAACGTATTACATATTTATGCAAATAATAAAACTATAACAAGTTCTTGAGTAACTTTTAGTATGTCACGAATATTTATTAAAAAATAAATTAGGCATATTTTTATTTAAAATTTCAGTTTTTGCAATAGGACTAGAAAGACTGAACAGAAGAATTCTGAAAATTGTTTTTATCTCAAATTTTGAGAGGAACACAGTCAATACAATTTTGAATAAAAATATGCATACAATTATGTAAATTAAATATGCAATAAATTTTCTTTTGTTGTTTTTTTATCGCTACATAATTTATCAACTACATATTTAATCTTAATATATATATTTCTTCTGTGCGTTTGTATGTCACTTAACTCCTTCTAAACGGCTGGACCGATTTTAATGAAATTTCTGTGTCTTCAGATGGATTCGAAAATAGTATAGGACCACAATTGGACCCGAAAAGTGGCGCTGAGATCGTGTTTCGAAAATAATCATTTTTTTCACCCAAGTGAAGCTGGGCGGGGCAGCTAGTGTTACATAAATCTTTATTAGTGAAGTTTTACTCAAACAATATGCCATTGTGTGAATTAGAGTTAATTATTTATTTTGTTACCGAATTATTTTCTGGTTAAGGTTAAACCTGATTCAGACTAGTAATTTCCTGTATGGCTTATATTAAAAAAAAATATAAGCTTTAACCAACCATGTTCAATTAAAATTTAACTTCATAGTGAACGGCTCATATTTTTTTCTTGTGGTTCGTAATTATTATTATTATATTTAATATCGACATCGATGATATGTAAATATCGTAGGTATACATATATGATTATATTAAAGATGTCTATGCTTAAAATATTTTTTGCATAATATTATGGTTCTATATGACGAAAATTTCGACCATCTCACAAAATTTCGTTTTCAATTAATATTCATTATAAATATTAATAAGTATATTACGAATGGATATATGCTATCTACATTTTTGGTTAAGATTTAAATTTCAATATTCAGTTGAACTTATTCGAACTGAATATCGAAATCCACGTCGGTTACCATGTAGAATTACAAAAGTTAGTAAAGTTAGTAAAACTATTAAAGAAACTGTAATTGAACGTTAAACAGGATATAACCAACCACTACATAGATATTTCGTAGTTATTATGAAACGGTGTGCCTATAATTATTATTATTATATATATTATTTCGTATTACAAAAGTAGGTAGTATTCCCGCCTTATACTAAGTGGCTACCGTAGAACACAAGAGCTGTATTAATTAGGCTCAGCTGATCTCTTTTTTTTTTTTAATACCACATGGATGACAAACAAGCATGGATGCTTGTAACACCAGGGGTATCACTCGCGCGCTGCCGACCCTGCAGGAATCTCTTCACACCCTTCTTGAAGAACTCCATGCTGTACCCCCCAGGGAAAACTTCAACGGGGAGCTCATTCCACAGCCTGAGCGTTCGCGGAAGGAAACTCCTTTGGCACCATATTTAGACTGTGCTAGTCTAGACGTATACCACTATCGAATAGACCCTTTTTTGCAAGGCCTTGTGGTTTATTGAAACCTCTTGTGCTTGCTTTTCAATATCGTATACGCTTCCGTCACGCGTTATCATAAGGGAAGAGGAAGGCAGAAAGTTCACTCACACAGTGGGGAGGATTACTAAAGAGTTTTTCCTTAACCGGACGTAGGTAGTAAAATAACTGCGCTTAAGTTCAGAAAACCCATTATAGAAAAGATCACTGGCTACGAATGCGATTTAAACTTGTGGGTGCAACACCCACAAGTTTAAATACACAACGGACATGGATCTTCCTAACATGTATGAAGTCACAGAGTTGGTAGAGAGAGTAGAGTGTCGGTTCTGTCTTACAGACCTCTTTCGCTTCATCCACATTCGTCAATATCTAGATAATAATATTGAAGTACTTATCTCATTCAACGTGACATTCATTTTGGCATTTCTAGTGCTAACTGCAGTAATGTTTGGAGCGCGTTGCAATAAAACTATATTTTAATTACAAATGCATTTTAGTGAAATAATGTTGCACGCTGTTATATCTAAATAGCCTCTTCATTATGCTTTATGTATATTTGGGAAATCTAGCATCAGAGATTTTTAGAAACATCCATAAAAACTCTTTTTGTAAAAAAAGATAAAAGTGCTTCTAGAGGTGTGTCAAAAGATGATTGGCGATAGATAGATACACTTGCCGCCGGTTTCTCGTACGCATTTCTATCCATAAAATTACGTGACAGATTGTCAATCTCTGATTAGACGTAGTTTGGGTTGCTAGAAGCTTCAACTGACAAACTGTTGGCAGTTTGTCAACGGTATGTCAAATCCCAAATCAATTGCCGATTAGAGACATTTTGAGTTTCTGAACGCATTTTCTCTTTGTTAACAGATTGTTGACATACAATTTTTAATTGTAGATTATCGAGGAATTATCGACGTGTTAACGCAAGTATTCCGATTTTAACTGCAATTTCTAAGCGGATTTAATAGGATATAGGGATGTTACAAAATTATCGATTTTTATTTATCGTTTTTTATAACAATATTAATATAAAACTTAATTTGTATCAATAATGCTATTTGGTTTCCTAATTCCTTACGTTGAAATATTAATAGAACATTGCTTTTGATTTTTAGTTTTGAATTGGTTATTTTTTTATTCATATAATTTTATTTAATTTTTAATCTGATAATTTTTTAATATGAATCTCTTAAGACAAACCCTAAGACATCTTTTAATAATAGCAAAAATATTAGAAATTGGCAAGTTTCAAATCATCATCATCAGCCCTGTCGGGAACCTACCTATATGTTGAATTACTATAAATTATATAATATAAGTATTAGAATAAAATATAAGTAGATAAATCGCGTTCTGTGTAATGTTAACGCGACAACGGCGGCATTTTAACATTTACTCTTTATTTATTTATATTCTTTACACTTGTTTATCACACGAAAACTGAAGTACCTAAACAAATAAGATAAACAACAACAAATCAAACTTTTGTCCAACTAACGAAACTTCAGCTCCCGGAAGACAAGGACGAAGCTATATGCTAGAGGGAAATAGACATACTTTAAAAAATAATTCAGCTGTCAACAGTAGATTAGTTAATTTTTCGATGATTTGCGTTCTAGAAACTCAACGCTCGATGACAGATTGTTAACAGATTGTTATTGTGACAATCTATTGACTAATTCGTCGTGCTAAAATTGTACCAGAAACCGGCTGTTGGTATTGCATATGGCTCATAGACAGCTATAACCTCTTACCATCGGGCGTCATGCTTTGTACCATCTTAGTGGTATTGTATTCTCACGCCTTCCATCAAAGGTTCCCGAAGAGGTAGGCAGAGGTTAGGTAAGGAGATAGTGACACAACGTGACAGAAGGCGAGTCCGTCGCCGTTACTCAAGCACGACTATACGTATGCCTTTACATTTCTTCTCAAACTTATGCAGGTTTTCTCTCGATGTTTTCCTTCCCCGTAAAGCTCGTGGTTTGACTAAACACTGTACTTAAGTTCAGAAAAACCACGGCTCTTACGGACATCTTAGTGGTATGAAATAAGAATTTCCTAAATCACACGACAAAAATACGTGGCCTCTTTTTGTAAATTAATTCAAATCAAATAAGAATTCAGTTCAAATTCGAATAACTTACTAAATAGGTTTTTATTGCTTACATTTTTACGCTTTTCTCGCAATAATGTATATATAAGTAAAAGTTGAGAAATATAAAATCATTTTAAATATCTAAGATTGCCATGCGGTCGACACCGTAGGTGAAGGCCAGTTTGTTATGACAGTTATAATTTAACATAATAAGTAGTTTCATGCAGGCATAGTTTTAGATAAATCGTTATCGTATTGTTAAATGTACGTAGGTATGCTTTTTAGATTAATTTGTCATAATAATATTTTTTGTTTATCTCAGGCAACAACGCCAATAAAAAAACAATAATTCAATACAAAATACAATAAATAAAAATTACAATATTCTCAAGACTATAATTCACACCAAGAGTTCACAAGTAGCGACGTGTGGCTCGGGGTATTGCGTATCCGGCCTCGAAATAATAAAATCTAAAAACCTGACCTACCCATATATATTGTATATTATGTGTCCAATGCAGCTAACGAAATCTATCTCTGTGCAAAATGTTATGCAATTCCGTTTAAATTAATTCAATCGCGGCTCACTACCATTCCATTCCATAAGTAACCTATGTTATCATACATTATATCATTTAAATTGTATCTTGTAGCTTATAACTTTACAGGATTTACGGACCGTAGGTACACGTTATTTACGAGTAAGGGGCTCATTTTCAAAGCGGAAGGTGGGCAAAATTTGATTGAGAAACAATGATTCAAATTTTATAAAAGTCGTGGTGGCCGAGTGATTCTAGTAGTTGCCGGCAAAATAAACATATCAAGTTCGACTCCCGACTGTACCAATGAGTATTTCTCATTAAGTTAAGTGATTAGTCAAACCACGAGCTTCTCGGTGAAGGAAAACATCGAGAGGAAATCTGCACATGCTTGAGAAGAAATTCAAAGGGTGTGGGGTGAATGGGGTGGATACACACCTTCGCATACCCCTTCGGGGATCCTTGTGGTGAGATGTCAAGATATAACTATGATTTAGATGAAACGAAGTATATACATAACATGACAAGTATGATTAAGATACGAAATAAATGCAGAATTTAATTAATGAAATAATATCGCAATATATAATCGCAAGTTCGAATCCCGACTGTACCAATGAGTTTTTCTGAACTTAAGTACAGTGATTAGTCACACCACGAGCTTTACGGTGAAGGAAAACATCGAGAGGAAACCGCATACGTCTGAGAAGAAATTCAAAGGCGTATGTATAGTCGTGCTTGAGTAACGGCGATGGACTCGCCATCTGTCACGTTGGCACCTAATATACCTCTGGCGGAAAGTGGGTGTGTGGGTATTACCTATACACCTCTGCCTATCCTTGTAGTGAGGCTTGAGTTGTAATGTTGGTGTTTACTAAAAAGTTCTAATAACACAATGTACATGTTTCATTAGTACAAAGTAATAAGCACGTAATTTTTTTTTATACCACGCCCACTTTCCTTTTTTTCATATACTTTTTTACTACAACTAAACTTGCCCTAAGTGAGGTTAGTTTAAGTTTTTTTTTCTAATAATCTATTTCTAATCATCTTTCTGAACCGTGGGAGACTCAACGTAATAACAATTATGTATGTATGTGTGTTATTTTCTGATTATATATTAGACAACACTACAGTTGACATATGTAAGTTAAATAAAATTTGAACTACTTTGATACCAGTATATCAAATGATTTTTGTGAATTTGTGAAAATGATTGAAAAACAGATGATTACGGATATCAGCTTTCAAATGAATGAAACTCGATTTTGGTTGCACGATTTAATGTACATCCAACGAATAATATTTGCTATTTAGTGGAATATGGAATATGTTCCACTAAGACCGGTTTACTAGTCAACCGCTACTTAGCAACAGAGTTTGTCGACGCCTACCAAGCTATTTTTGTGCTATCTACATATTGCATATCTATATATATACATATTGCAAATCTTATAAAATGTAAAATCGTACGTACATTGTGATAAGTAGGGTAGGTCTGGTGTAGCAAAGGCATTGCCAATTCACTTTTATCTAGAGAAATTTTTAAGTGTCCATGAATAAATTGGAATATCTGTTAACAGCCTCTTGCCACCGGGGAAATATTTAGGTGCCATACAAACATTGCAAACATTCTATCAAAAAAAACTCGTAAGTGTGTACTTACGAGTTTTTTTGATAGAGTGTAGAATGTCAGCTCTATTATATAGTTTAGTCTATTATATAGTACTCGATTAGATAGTTCTTTGAATTTTAATCTCAATACTTATATTAGTTTTTCATGATTACCTTTATCGTATAGTTCGTAGTGTTTGGATGCCAGCTTCCTACGTAGTATATACATAAATGTCTATATTATTCCTGTCTATTTATTTATTTAAAGACACATCAACAGTAAACACATTAAAGCTTATAAATAAAAGAATAACAATTTGTATCAGATGTGTACACCTATGAAAGGCGTGTTCATAATTCTCATAGTAGTTGTGCCAGTAGGCACTGTATGCAAATACAATTAAAAAAAACTAATTATATCTATGTATAGTATATCTATAGTGTATGTATAGATTGTTCTGGTATATATCTTCAACTACTATCGTTCTTGTAACAAATGTATATATTCTTATTATTATGAAGGCATAAAGTATGTATAGTCGTGCTTGAGAAACAGCGATGGACTCGTCACCTGTCAAATTACCTGACTGGTGGTTGGATACGGGCGATACATTACATGACTTATATGTATATGACTTATACATGACAAACATTAACTTGTGGCTACCTACAGTTTTAGTCTTGATTTTTGGTTCTACCGAAACCCTGTTCCAAATTCATTACACCTCTTTTAAAATAACATTAGTATAAGTCAGTCGGTGTTTTTAGAAACTTTTTAACGTCATATCCCCTGGTGATACGTGGTGAGGTCTTAGACTAACCCTCCGCTCTATCAAATATCGTGTTTGAAGTTGTGAATCAAAATGATTACCCATTACACCCACCCTCCCCTCTTGTTATTTTTTATCCCACCTTAAGTTATATAATTGTTAAGCTGCTTTAACGCCTGTGTTTATTTATATTAGGACTAAATTGCTACAAACTAATTCAGGCTCTTCGAACAAACAAACATTACATGCATAAGTGTATCATTGTAGGGTGTCTAATCTATAAACTTAAGTGACCATATGTATAAAAATATATAGTAGTTAGTAGTTCTAAAATATTGAGCCTGAACTATGTTCTCTTTAAATACATACTTTAGATTGATTACGCCTTATGTAATTATTATAGCAATAAGTTACACTCAACATGTATAGCTCACAAACGCATCTTAATTATTTTTATGATGTTGTAGTATCTTTTTTGAAAAAATCAGCGGCAAAAATGAAGAGCGGTAAAAACTGCATTAAAAATCCGATCAACACGGTCTGAGCCTTTTGCTTTCAGACGTACAAACGCGCCGGGAACTTTGTTTTAGAAAAATGTAGTAATTAATTATTTAATGTTTTAGGAAATATTAGAGAAAGTAATAATAAATATAAACTAACTATAAATAGAATAAATGACCCAAATCTGTATCACGCGGAAGGGTGCCAAGAAGACTGGCGACATTGCCACGTTGTATGGCAATGCTGATTCGCTGAGCGAAATATTCGCCAGCCCTCTTGTCACGGGAGGCCTCAAAGAGTTTCCTCGAGACATCCCTATTATTATTTAATGTTGAAATAAAAAATAATTGTATCTATTTGTCTTACCGACAGTTATCACATATTCCGGAAAAAACTGAAATAAAAAAAAGGAATATACGAGTCCTTCACGAGGTGAAACGGAATATTGAATAACCTTAATATTCAATTGAAAAATTACGATAGCACTTAGCAAACCACACTAGCAAACATTTGAAACAAGTTGTATTGCTATACTTTTATCTAAGCATTGGTATATATATATATATCTAGGATATTCCCATGGTAGGCAAGGGCAAGGGCCCAGGCAAGCATTTAAGTACATGAAAAAATCTCTGAACATAGCGAAAGGATATTTGGTTGCTTGTATCAAAAACACTTTCGGAATATAAGATATTAGGATGTATTTTTAAGTTATTTAATGATACAATAAGTACACAGATTTACCTACCAACTTATTAAAATATCATTTACTAGTTTTAAAATATAATTACTAAGGTTGTTAGGATACTATGATATCTGTAACTCAATATCCAGTATAACCGATAACCATTTCATCACAAATTTTAGAGCTGGGCTCTTGTCAGCGTCTCTGATCCAGTCCCTTCCAGTTTACTATGTCATAAATCCCATTCTAAGTAGACAGTGGAATTCGATGTAATCTCTTTTCATTATAATCCAAAGCTTCCGCTATAGGAACTATAATGCATGCAGTTACTTACTTTGGTTTATATTTGATGCTCTAAATAATACATTATTACACCAAATATTATATTTGTGGTTAAATACGCATAATATAGCTTTGTATGACGTTAAGCCTACATAAAATGTAATAGACAAAAACTACGCGAGCATATCTTGCCGAAGAGTAATCTGTAGGCGCAGAACCAATTCATTGACAGACTGACTTTGGCGCAGACAATTTCATTTCGAGTCATCATTTCTGTGTCAACACAAATTATTGAAATCAAAGTTACCAATTTAATAAATTAAAGCTTTATTAAATATTTGCTTCATAGTACCAAAGGGTATTTAATCCTTAGCGTTGCAAGCGTCCAGCAATCACATGAAACATTCAATGCAATATTGTTCATCTACGATATCCCCACGCCTTCCCACAAGGGTCCCCGAAGGGGTAGGCAGAGGTGTATAGGTAATACCCAAACACCCACTTTCCGCCAGAGGTATATTAGGTGCCAACGTGACAGATGGCGAGTCCATCGCCGTTACTCAAGCACGACTATACATACGCCTTTGAATTTCTTCTCAGACGTATGTAGGTTTCCTCTCGATGTTTTCCTTCACCGTAAAGCTCGTGGTGCGACTAATCACTATATATATATATATATATATATATTGGTATTAAGGGTATATATATATATATTTGTATTAAGGTATATATACCAACCTCAGGATCAGGAATTCAGGAAAATACATTATCATTCTTACAGTGGTGCGATCTCTACTTCGAATATACCAAAGGTGGGTACTATCGATATACAGAAATCGATATTTTCTCTGTTCCCTTGAATAAAGCTTCACTACAACTATTGATCCTCAAATATAAGATCGACAGTGTCATAGATACATCAACACACGTCATCCTTATCGATTATCGACATCGAAAGGAAACCTGAATACATCTGAGAAGCAATTCAATGACGTATGTATAGTTGTGCTTGAGTAACGGCGATAGACTCGTCATCCATCACGTTCGCACCTAAAATATATCTCTGGCGGAAAGTGGGCATATGGATATTACCTATACACCTCTGCCTACCCCTTCGGGGACCCTTGTGGGAAGGCGTAAGGATATATATGTATATTATAGTGTGTATAATAATCTAGGGTGCTACAGTCGGATTGAGACAGGCTACCGACAATCATGAGCTAACCAAACCAAAACCAAACACGTGCGAAGTTTCAATGAAGCCAGCATCAAACGGCTAGCTACAACTCAGAGATATACAACTTACATAAACCGTAAATTTTCCTTTGCCCTGAACTTTCTTTTGATTAATTATCGGATGTTACAAAAATATCAGCTGAGTACCCCATGATAGTCGATCATATTATATAATAAGTGGTTATCGCAGGTTGAAATAATCGCCTACTCTCGATTATTCACCTACATACTGCGATGTCTAGTGGCATAATAGGCGCTATTTCAATTTGATGTAAACTATTATTTATGTATATCGGACATCTGTAGGCGGGTCTGATGTAACTACCTATTACCTGCCGCGGGCATAATATATTACTTATTGCTGAATGCAAATGAAACGCTAGCATTGATCGATAGCTGATCAATTAAATCATCAATTGATATTTAATCTTTTGTTTTTAAGCAGAGTAACTTTCTTATACTACAATTATGACAAACAAACGTATGGCCCGCATGATGGCAAGCGATTCCCGTATCCTTTTTACGTAAAACCAATGCATATTTATTAGTCACGGATTTCTACGTTATGTCGGTCAGAGTTGATGTGCTAGCACGATCAAGACCGAACGTTTCCCCTAATACTAGTACAGTTACAACACATGGAGTTGACTTACCTTACTCATGGCAGGAATACATAAATTCCCAAAAGTCTTTGGCCTATGATCCTCTGTGCCCTGAACAGATTGAATAAAGACTACTCCAGTTGGGCAACTCAAATTATGAACGGGAGATCCATTGAACTCTACATCTTTTAAAATTTGTGATTCGTACTTTCTATGAGTGCTACTATTTATCTTTATCTACAAATAAAAAACAACTTTTGTTTATTTATTTTCTTGAATTCCTAAACAATTGACCCTATTCTGATACAACTTCGGTGGGGTGTTTTGGGTTCGCGAGGATTACTGGCCCAAAAGGTAAAACGAATACTCGCAAAATTTGCGTAGCTTGGCATGCCGGGTGTAGCTAGTATGAATATAAATTTAATGAAGATTGTAGACTGTAGACTTATAGACGGTGACACAAGTATAACTTGATCCTTATAGTGAAAGCAGTGGTTAAAAGCCACATAAGGGGACAGTCCTGTATAAAGCCATTATTAATGGTTGACCCACTCACAAGGTGAAAACAAACATTCAAATTAGAAAGAGACGACTTGTTTTATTTTTATCTACAATATGTACAGCTAATGACTATATATTTACACATCTATTGACTATTTGGTACAATCACGACTGTGGTCATATGTTTCACCAGCAGCAGCTCTTCTTCTTGTAGTGGGTGACGTGCTTGATGATGTGGAGGGGGTAAGGCTTCCACACGGCCACGGGCACCTCCACGTGCTTCTCAATTGGCACATGTACCTTCTTGATGACCTCATAGGGACGCTCCACTGGTACGGGCACCTTGCGGATGACCTCGAAAGGCACTTGCTTCACAACCTCTACGGGTACTGGCCTCTCGACCTCAACGTGCTCGGTCTTGTATACAGGGTATGGTACATGCTTTACAACGTCAACGTGGACGGGGTAGGGCTGAGGCACGGGCACCTTGACCTCATGGGGCACGGGTACAGGTACAGCGTGAGGCACAGCAACCTGGATGTGACGGGTAACCTCAACAGGCACGCGACGGATCACATTCTGGACGACGGACTGGAGCTCGTATCTAGTTTGAGCGGCGTCGGGGCGGCCCACAGTCACTCTGGTGCCGATCACTCTCGGGGCGCCAATTGATGCTGAAGCAAGAGAGGCAGAGCTAGGTGCAGCGATGCCAGTGTCAAGGGAGAGGCCGCCGCCAACACCTGAAGCACCAAAGGCAGCACCAGAAGATTCGATGACGCCACCTCCGATGGCACCAGATGCACTGAATCCGCCTTCGAGGGCATGGCCAGATTCAATATGACCAGGACCGCTGCCTAGGGAGTCAAAGCCGCTGGCGATGGGGCCAGGTCCACTGGCGAAATTATCGTGAGAGTGATCGTGCGCGTGCAGGTCAATGTGCGCATGCTCGAGAGCTTGAGCATGTTCAAGAGCGTGCCCATGGTCGTGAGCGTGATCGAGGGCGTGGTCGAGGGCGTGGTCGTGGGCGTGGGCGTGGTCATGGGCGTGGGCGTGAGCGTGAGCGTCTAGAGCAGGGCCGTGCTCCTCGATGACGGTCTCATCTATAGAGTGGATATTAGATGAATGTGCACCGCCGATGATGGCTCCGGTCACGTCTGGTGGTCCATAAGAATTTGAGGGCGCGCCGAACGAAGCAGATGGGGAATGAAGTGCTGACGACACATACGAGTCAGAGCCGTGAAGGCCACTCAATAGACCAGCGCGAGCGCCGTACACCAACGCGGACATAAACAGTATCCTGACCTGGAACAAAAAGAAATAGAATTAGAAGAAGGATAATTAATAGTACTCTTATTCAAAACATCCCATCGTCACTTACAACAAACGCCATGGCTTTTAGCTAATCGCTTTGAAGCCAGCCAAAGAGAAGCTGTTGTTGTCCTTTCTGAGTGTCTGTGGGTTGTGATGTGATAACAGAGCGGTGCACATATTTATACAACGCTGAATCGAACAACGCCCATGAATTCATTAATATTAGCGGATACGTCGCCGCTACCAAAATTATGCTAATCTCTTGGTCTCGATGTGGTCGCTATTTCCGACGTTACGTAAAGATCCACAGAGTCGGCCAGAGCTTGGCTGCTGGTCGAACGAGGTGTCGTCTTTATCGAGATGTCCAGTGACGAAGTCTGAAGGCACAATACAATTCGTAAATATATTATATGTATATGAAATTCAAACATTATGCCGGAGTACTCTATTCGCAAAATCTCGTGGTAGTGAAGGTATAGCTTAGAGCATTCTCTTAATAATAATATCGTAAAAATAATATTTGCAAAGACTATCTTTTAGAATATTAATATTTAACAGGACTTGAAATCTGAGAAAATAAATGTATGCGTACTTTGTAGGCATATTAGTCAATATGTAATAAGGTTAAAAGAAGAGTTTCGAATCGATTTCATTATGTGGGTCAATATTAACTTGCATCTAATTACAATTATTTCATCTTATACATTAAGAAACTCTGCCTATATAAAATTAGTTTAGATGTCATATGTCGGTGTTGTATAAATGTAGAAATGTATTAAAATGATATTGTTGTACATGTGCAGTATATATCGGTATACGTAAATACATGTATACTCGTAGTGAATTCATATAGACTCAACGAATCGGCAATCGAAAAAAAATGTGATACGGGTCTTCGAAACTTGGATCTAAGGCCACCCCATCTTAGGGTTTCTAAAACAACTGAAATCATGAGATAACTAAAGATCTTAACGATTTGCTTTCCTTATTTACCTTAACAATTGATGTGGAACTGTCCAGTTCCACATAAATTAAACTAATCCAAAATTAAGAAAAGCATGTAGTATAGAACTAAAAGCTTATACTACTAGACAATGATGTTATTGCTATACATGAACATAGGACATCCTTAAACACAGGTACCTACGTATGCTTGTGTTCATCACGCATATATCTGTCCTCAGCGGAAATTGAACTCGCGACCTTATATTTTCAGCCAGGATCTCACGAGACCTGGCTGAGGCTGCTACTAATATTATAATTTTTTTTTTCGAGTAAGTGTAATACGTGACTTGTAACCATTCTAATTCTGATATATGTAATAGCCATAAGCACGTACTAATAGTATGCCGTAGATTGGCCAGTCGTTCGCGTAGTTGCCTGCGACACAAAGATCGCAAGTTCGAATCCCGACTGTACCAATGAGTTTTTCTGAACTTAAGTTCAGTGATTAGTCACACCACGAGCTCGAGAGGAGACCTGCATACGTCTGAGAAGCAATTCGAAGGCGTAATTAATCAGATTGAAAAGATGAAGAAAGGCATGCTACGCTGGTTTGGTACATATAGAAAGGATGAGTGAAGAAAGATGGACGATACAGATATAGAAAGCAAAAGTGTGTGCAAGAAGAGGCAGAGGAAAGCCACGTTCCAAGTACCTAGATCAAATCGTTCGGACGCTCAAGGACGGGAACGTCATGAGTACTCGAAACCGTCGATGTATGAAGAGACTGATGAATGTGGACGAAGCGAAAGAGGTATGAAGTCTAGAGAGAACTGGCGCTCTATACACCCTGCCTACCCCATTAGGGACTCGTGATGATATGTATGTATGTAAATTTTCACCCATGCGAAGCTGGGCGGGACAGCTAGTATTGTATATATTGTTTAAATATTTAATAAAAGGCAATATATGTATATTCTTCTATTTTTTAACAGAAAGTTCCCCGAACATGTTTCTAATATTATATAAACTGACTTAAACAATTAACGAAATATATTCAGACTTGCTAACAAATTCAATTTTAATTTAAAAATAAAAAAGTTTAGTTTGCCAGCCATTATACAATTAGTATATGACATAGCTTTAGGTATGTAAATATATATATTATTAATATGTTCGTTCACAAAAATAACATTTGTAAGTTTAGGTACTAATTATAAACAAAACGATTTTCTCTGATCATTTATGATTATATACAGCCTCAACATTCATCAGTTTATTGCCAGCAATAACCTCCATGACTTTAACACGACTTGACAAAAGCGTTTATTGTTGATGAACATCAATATATCTTCCAATAAGAACAATCAAATAATTTTTTATGTAAAACTATTCGCTATTATGTGATACTAATTAAACACCTGTGTTTAGGATTCCGCACTAGAAGCTGCTTAAAAACCCCAAATGGTCTCACTTATGTGCGTTTACGTCTATCCATCTGATTGCTACTTTTTCAAGTTCAAAACACTGAACCAATTTTAGTGAAGTTTTGATAGAAATGGAACTTTGGTGAAAGACATTCATTAACTATTAATGGAAAATTTACGGGGTAAAAAATGGGATGAATTTCGTATGGGGAACTTGTTATTTTTCATGTTAAAGATATAGAAAAATCTCAAATACAGTAGGAAAAATTGTCTACCCGCAATACTAGTTCTAAGTTCGTAAAAGTCGAAGTCACGAGTGACAGCTAGTTGTAATACATCTGAAAGAAGGACGAAACTTTAAGTAGTAGTAAGTAGGTGGTGGCCAAGTGGTGGAAGCAGTTGCCTGCGACGCAAAGGTCGCAAGTTCGAATCCCGACTGTACCAATGAGTTTTTCTGAACTTAAGTACAGTGATTAGTCACACCATGAGCTTTACGGTGCAGGAAAACATCGAGAGGAAACCTGCATACGTCTGAGAAGAAATTCAAAGGCGTATGTATAGTCGTGCTTGAGTAACGGCGATGGACTCGCCATCTGTCACGTTGGCACCTAATATACCTCTGGCGGAAAGTGGGTGTGTAGGTATTACCTATACACCTCTGCCTACCCCTCCGGGGACCCTTGTGGGAAGGCGTGAGGATATTATTTATAACTTTAAGTAGTAGTAGGTACAACACAAAATTACTAATAGGTAATATCCCTGACCCCCAATGTTTACAAATACGAAAAAAAGCGCATAGCGGATACTTCAGTTCAAAATTGGAATTGCCCCACAAAGAACTACTCTTTGATGTCACAGAAGATCATAGTCAAATAGCTCTAGATATAGGCAATTTAGGCTCTAGAAATAGTTGTGCCAACATTAATTGTCGTCTGTTCACAATGCTGCTAGTTCAGCCATAAGCCATACCTTTGGTATTACTACCTAATAGTAAGCGCTTACCAACAGGCATATGCATGTGTAGCTTTTTAAAAGTTTTGCTGTGTAAAATAATCTTAAAAAAATATTTGAAGATAATAAGAAGATTAGGGATCATGTGAATAAAACGTAACGTAAACAGAATGGATTATCATATTAACTACCGAACCCCGGCACGCGAGACAGACTCGCTCTTGCCCAATTTTGGTTATGCAACTCTAACAATTCGTGGCCTATATTAAGGCGGGTTACACTGCCTAGATTTATAGCCGCATATTTTTAAGCAATTGTTACGCAAAGATGTCTCCGTCCCTACATTGATCAACACGAATTTGTTATTTTAATGGCCCGCAGCTACGGATCTATTCGTTTCTACACGAAATTTCACGAGCCTTGGGAATTTTATTTGTAATACTAATAGCCAATAACTAACAGTGACCAATCACACACACCTATGCTCTAGAGTTCCGGCTACACATCGACGCGATCTTATGAAACCGTGCAAATAATGTCCTACATGTCATTTTGAGAACTCGAGTACCAGATTAATGAATATTAATATAGTTAATTATTAATTTATGATGATGTTTTGACTATATAATATATGAACGTAATCAATTAGAATTTAATGAATTATAACTTTTACTTTTACTGTTATATTTTTTGTTTGTTGTAAGGATTCCGTATATGCATAACATATCTTTATTGCATACATTTTATGTAATTAATAAATAGTCTCGTCTTATTTTTTTATTATATTATTTAATTAGTCCGTAATTAATTCGAAAGATACATATTTTTATCATTATTATTGTTCAACAACGTGGATGGGTTTATTAATTTAAAGGCATATGCGGCTGGATAAATAAATAATTAAATAACGGAATTTAAAATTAAAATTGCAGTTTTTTTTTTAAGTAGCCATAGAACACAATAGAAAATAAGTCGGTAATGACGGTAATTGTAGAAACACTAGAGCTATATTAATTATATCTAGGTTTATTCTTATCTACCTGAAGGATATGTAATGGATCCGGCTATGCTTGCATAAAAATAATTTAATGCCAGACAGTTCGTTTGGATTCCCTCAGCTAAATACCCTCACAAGCCAAGAACAACACGTAAAACTCTTATTAATTCATTTAAAAAACGCAAATATTTTATTTATATGCTTTATTGTACACTATATTTAATTTAGATAGTACATCATAGGCAAAAAGTACAATTGGCGGTCTTATCGCACTCGGCGATCTCTTCCAGACAACCATTGGATGGAATACATTAATATTTAGATAATTAATTTGGGAGTTGGAAGGTGTACGGCATCTTATTAAAATAAATTATATACATAAAATTTATATATATATATACATGTCGATACAAATATATTTATTTATAATTATTGCAGAGAATTTAGGTAATGTTCCTTCACAAGTAGTTTAAAGGAATGAGATGTCTTTGCTTGCCTTATGGTCAAAGGCAGCGCGTTCCACAGGCGCACTGCTTGAACGGCGAAGGATTGGTCCATATAGCGTGTCGTGTGGATCGGTGTCCTCAGCTTTAAGTTTTCCGATGATCTCAACAGTCGGGAATGAGACTCATAAAGGAACCCGAAATGATCTTTAAGATAAGAAGGGGAAGAAGGAGAAAAAAGAATAGCAAAGAGTAAGGAAAGAATATGAGTATTCCGACGAAGGCGGACTGTTAACCACTTGAGCTTAGTGCGAAACTCGGACACATGATCATATTTGCGCAAGCCAAATATAAATCTAATAAAGAAATTTTGAAGGCGCTCAAGTTTGTTCAGTTGGTTTTCGGTGAGATCTAGATAGCTGGCATCAGCATAGTCAAGGATGGGAAAAAGAAGCGATTGCACGAGGGAAATTTTTGTAGGAATGGGAAGAAAGTTACGCAATCTTCGTAAGGAGCCGGCTGCAGCATATACCTTACGACTAAGTTCCTGTAGCTGTGGGTTCCAGGAAAAACCAAATATGTAAGCCCTAAATGAAATAACATTTCAATAATAATAGTACTGGTAACATTCATTTTAATAATAATAGTACTGGTAACATTCATTTTAATAATAATAGTACTGGTAACATTAATTTTAATGTTAATGTGTGTTCGACGTTCAATAAGTTTAGTGTTCTCTGTAATAAAATATTCATGATTGATTGAATAACATGATTTGATTTCGGAATTCCT
This sequence comes from Drepana arcuata, assembly GCA_016069955.1. Lineage (NCBI taxonomy): Eukaryota > Metazoa > Arthropoda > Insecta > Lepidoptera > Drepanidae > Drepana > Drepana arcuata. The sequence goes on from JACCPG010000389.1 coordinate 52,735, forward strand.
TTATTATCATTTATATACATATCCTCACGCCTTTCCACAAAGGTCCCGAAGGGGTAAACAGAGGTGTATAGGTAGTACCCACACGCCCACTTTCCGCTAGAGATATCTATATATATATAGATAGGGTGACTCGATGAACGCTGTCACGCAGGTACTCTAGACTCTGCGCGAGTCCATCGCCGTTACTCAAGCACGACTATAAATTCCTACACCTTTGGATTGCTTCTCAAACGTATGCTGGTTTCCTCTCGATGTTTTTCTGCACCGTGAATCTCGCGGTGTGAATATATATGAATTATTTAACTCAACAAGAGCATTTCGATGATGGAAACTATATCATACTCGCATCGCAACTTCTTGCTAGAGAAAAAAATCAAAGGCGGGGTCGCCATCTGTCACGTTGGTTCAGGAAATATATCTCTGCTGAAAAGTGTATGCGTGAATACTACACACCTCGGCTTACTCTAATGAGAAGGCATGAAAATATAATAATTTATCACCCACAATGCAATAAACATTGAAAAAAATCTTTTGTCTATTAAACAAGACAAGTGACGCAATATGCTATGGTGAACTTGATAGAATAGTGTATATTTTAATTGACATTTCAAAATGTAATAAAGTAAACTATAAAGTCACACCTCATTATTTTAAATGGTATTATTTCCCCCTTCTGCGTGATAATTTAACACTCAAACTATTTCTTGCTTTAATACAGCTAAAAAAATATTAATAGAAATTAGTTTTTAATCTTCCAATTTTTGTAACATAACATAAAACTACTATGTACAATATGTTCAAGTTTATTTGAATATTGAAAGAAAAGCAGTAAGTCTTTGGATATATCGTTTTATTAAAGTAATAAAAACCTACATATTACTATTTACAAAACGAAACAAAAAATAAACGAATGCACACAAAGTGTATTCTCCTAAATTAATGACTTAGTTATCACCCTAGGTTGCAGCCTCTCGATGAGCTATGACATGGGAAATATATTTACAATAGACCGGACTAGTGAAAGAGGTATGGGGTGCGGCCGCTAGGTCTGGCTTGGAATGTTCACCAGCCGCCGTGGGACCATCCGTGGCTGTGGTGGTGCTCCTTGTGGTGGACAGTCTTCACCACTGGTACGGGGTATGTCTTCACGAATGGAACGGGCACCTTAATAAGCTTGACGATTGGCACCTCGACGATTTTCTCGATCGGGACTGGATGCTCGACTGGGAATTCCACAACTCTCTCGACGGGCACTTTGACAATCTTCTCCACTGGATAGGGGACGGGCTTGTCAACTTTAACGTGCTGGATCTTCACAACTGGTACGGGAACGTTCCTGACGACTGGCACTTGCACAGGGTATGGCTGGGGCACGCGCACCTGTACGGGCTGAGGTACTGGCACAGGGACGGGTTGAGGAATTCTGTGGGTGACTTCACGTAGTACTTGGTAGGGCTCGTCGCGGTAGCGGTATTGAGTTGGAGCGCCGTTGGTGTTTGCAAGACCGTGGATTTCGTCGATAACGGGGGCTTTAGGGCCTAGAGGGGGCGCGTCTCCGCCAATACCACCGAGGGATCCAGTCAAACCGGCACCAGAGTATGCAGCACCAGAGAAGCCACCAGCGTATGCACCACCGGCGTATGCTCCACCGGCGTATGCCCCACCGGCGTATGCTCCACCAGCGTATGCCCCACCGAGACCAGCGTCACCATGATTTAGGCCAGGTCCAAATGACCCACTAGAGTATCCACCGTTGTATGCAGATCCGGAGTAGGTAGCTGAAGGCAATGATCCGACAGGGAAGCTGCTGGGAGAGAAGCTCGAATGCGCACTCAGATCGATGGGAGCTGGTGCAATGGCGCCCGAAGACACGTGTTCCTCGACGTGGTGATCGTGGTGCCCATGAAGGAACCCACCATAGGTGCTGCTCACTAGGATGGCTAAGAACACCAATTTAGTCTGAAAATAAAAAGGACATTTTAAGTTTTCATCTTTGACAATTCTTCAGATTTAGTTTTACTCGTACGGAAACTTACAAAGGTAGCCATTTCGATTAGCTAATCGCTGGCCACTGAGATGAACTTGTGTGTGCGACTACAAACGGCGGGTGTTTGTGTTGTGTCGTATACTGCCATCATATTTATATCAATGTAGTCGATGCCGCAGAGCCCGACGCGTTATCGAGAACGAGAGTAAAAAAACAGGTTTTGGATTCATCCTACCTTTTCTAACGGAAATAGTGTCAAATTTATGCCGATCGGTTACTCAACTACCTGTGGTCGAGAAATAATGGCCGCTGCTTGATATTTTGACGATTTCTTAATGGGTGAGGTCGGACACGTGCCTTATGGAAATATATTAGAAAATGCCCATCGCTTGAATAAAATATCAGAAAATTTACAACATTATTTTCTCAGTTAAAGAAATAAGTCTTTAAAATATTGGGACTATATGAAAGTGAATTTGTTATTGAACCTCGTTGGCGCCATGCTGTCTGTTCGCTTTGGTCACGATTGTCACACATTCTCTTATCATGTACAGATGATTAAGAATTTAAAAAAAATATGGTGTAATAATATGTTTGTTTAAGCATTACACAATGCTTAAACATACATATTATCACGCCGAAACCCTCACGTTATAGACAGACAGAAAAGAGCCAGTACTCTCTAGACTTTCAGACTTCCTTCGATTCATCCAAATGTGCCAGTGACAATCTCTTTATACAAGCTCGCTAGTTACGAGTACTCTTGACGTTCTCATGCTTCTTGCCTTATTGTATATAGAGCGTATCAGACAATTCAATCACTTATACTCTTAAAAGCCCGTACGATAAAGCGACACAAAAATACACGTACCACAGCAATATTTTGAAATATAATTGAAAATTATATATGATATAATCGTTATACTCGTAGTATACGTCGTTTACATGCATACGTAATATAATCACGCCTCTTTCCCGTAGGGGTAGGCAGAGACCACTTCTTTCCACGATCCTTACATACTTCTTTCAATACGTCATTTACCACTTTACAAATATAATTAAAACCTACATTCATACCATCACGGCGACTCCTTGATAGGAAAAGAAAGTAAAGCGCCAGTTCTCTCTATACTTACAGAGCTCTTTTATTTCAGCCACATCCATCAGTCCCTTCATACCTGCTTGTCGGTTACGAGGTAGTGTTGAAGTCGCCATTCTTTAGTGTTCAATTGATTTGACCTAGATTGTTGGAACGTGGTCTAACTCTATTCTTCCAGACACTTTAGATCACTTAACTTGATATTAATATTCACTTATACATTTACGAAATAAAAATCTGTCGTAGTGAGTGAGTGAGAGGTATTATTAATTAGAAACTCGTGTTGCGCTAAGATAACGAAAAACACCCAATGAAAAGTTTTAATGATCCTGCCACTGCATACTTGCATATAACCAACAGCATGTAGACATGATTTGAACTAAATATTGATTTTATTACAGACAGTGTCATTAAAGACAAGAAACATCGTATACTGTAATTCTATTGGAGCCTCGCGGCGCTGCGTAGTTTAGAATGTCAAGATTGCGATGCCTTCTAGAAGACGAGCCTACATTACTAAGTGTACCTTATATTGAACCTTTAATTAATAAAAATGTACCTTTAAATCTTGTGACATTTTTAATTACCATGCTCAGTATGACGTAATGGATGGTACATATAGAAAATCATCTGAGAATAGATTTAACTATTGTTCAAACTTGGCAAGTTTGGAAGCACTGTTCTAGTATTGTGCGACAGTCAAGTCCGTCACGAAGCTGTCGGAAAACCCCTAACGGATGGATTTCTATTTGGCTGCGCTTAGATTGTTATATGTATAATAACATCACGCCATCTTGTGGGAAGCTGTGAATAAAATAAAATTCCGTACCCGGGTACCCATGGGGGAGGCACAGGTGTGTCGATGGTACCCACACTTCCTCTTTCCTCCGGAGAAATATTTTAGATGCCAACGTGACAGATGGCATTTACATCGCCGCTACTCAAGCACGTCTATTGAATTTCTTCTCAAACGTGCATAGGTTTCGTAACTAAACACTGTAGTTAAGTTCAGAAAAACTCATTGGTACAGTCGGGATACGAACTTGCAATCTTTATGTTGAAGGTAAACCACTCCAACCACTCCCAAATACGCAAGCCTGTGTTATAGGACTTTGAATCAAATCATGACAATGGCGTACTATTCACGTGTCTTACTTTGACTGAATACAATATTAGTTATAGTATTAGCCTATAAAATTCTAAATAAATTAGCCATTAGGTATAACTTTCTTAACGCAGAAAGTTAAAACAGGACATAAAAAATCTAAAGATTTGACACTCCCATTGTGAAAGTCAGACAATGTCTAATGAAATCAACTCGTTTTAAGGTTGCAGAAATTTGGGGACGACAATGAAATAAACTTTCAAGGGCTCGTCGAGAAATAATATATTTCAAATTATATAACTTAGGTTTCAGATCAGTTTTATCTGTAATATTTACTTTCAAATCATCGAATATTACAATTGTAGATTCAGCTAAGAGCATAATGATATACAATGTTAGCTAAGCGAAATACCTGAGATGTGAGAAAAACAATTTCATAACATCTTCAGCAGACGGCAATGAAACTATGGGGCCAGTGCGTGAAGAAAGCGAGACGCACGCGACTCTGGCCGTGAACGGACTCTAGGCGTTTCATCGCTCTCAATTATTAACATGCAGTTAATTTACATGTTAATCTATGATTATAATTAATATTTAAAAAAGTTTTTCATTGCCTAGTAAAATTATTACTGCCACACAGTCAGAATATTGTTGCAGTATAATGTAGACTCGTGGGGCGAAAATCTATATATGTACCAGGCAACAATTTGATCTGTATGGTAACGCAGTTATAGTTAAGTAACCACATATATTCTCTTGAAAGTCACAGCACAACCGATGCTTCCGATGTAAATATGAGTGTACAACTCAAATTTTGATTGGAATATGTACAACTCCATGCTCCATGCTCCATGGCAGTGTTGGGTTCCTGGTAAGTGAGAGTACTAAACCAGTGATAGTTGTGTCGGTAAAAGCCGAGCTCGTTCGTTCATTAACTCCACATGAAGTCGGCAACACGCCAGTATACATCTGCTGTTACTTGGACCCGCAAGGGAAGCCAAGTGCTTGTCACTTTTGTTTTATTAAAAAAAACTTGTTTTACTACATTTTTCGAAGGAGTTTATACGCTATTATATAATGTGTTTTACTAAATGTCCATCGTTAATAACTTTGCTGTAGATCATTAACGTCTCTAAAGTGAAATCAGAAGAAAATTTCACGCCGATCGGATCTTAACGTGATATGATGTCACGTTTCTTTTGATACTCGAACAAATGAATCCAATTAATTTTACATTTATCGTGTGTCACGTTATATTAGCCAATTATTTCACGTGCTTTAATTACACAAAATGATAGGTATTTTTTAAAGAAAACAAATGAAACGAATGCGTTCTTTTTATATATTTAATTTTGTTTTAACATCTCAACAAACAAACGTCAATAAAATTCGACTTATCACAATAATAAGTGTGGTACAGATTTCGACAAATTATTGTCTACTTAGTTATTTACAACTTAACTAACATAACAGTTTTGTCTTTTGGAACTAAAATACAAGATAACCTTATTTACAACATAAACTTACGTAGATATATTACAATAATAAATGCCGAATTTTTAATAAAGCATCGAATTCGTGTGTTAATAAAATAAATGATATTTTCACTAGACCAATGTAAGATATAAGTAAATATCTTGTTATTGTTAAATTTAAGAATATAACTGATATATATCACCCTCCATTTTACTCTGTCCAGAGCCGTCTCCATGACCCCTACGTAAGACCCGACGGTTATTTTATGTTTTACTTGCTTTGGGTAACTTATGCTCAGTCTTCCTTCTGCGCTTCCCATCTATCTTCGATTCCAGTATAATGTTCAAATACCCATCGTGACGTACAATATGTCCAATTAATAATCAACAACAAAACAAGACTAAATATATTATAATAATAAATGAAACACTACAGATACACTAAAACAAACAAGTACATAATCAAAACTAAAAATACATTGTACATGACTATAAGATTTATAAAACAAAGTTTATTTATTAAGATACGAGAGAAATACTATGAAAGCTGAATATTGTCGGACTTTGCTTCGGCAACTTGAGGCGGTGGTCGTAACAATATTGGGACAGATTTTTCGTCATCATCATCAGAATCAGCCTCGAATAAAGGTTCAGACTTTAAAATTCTTACAAGCTTAGGTTTGTTCACATGACGCCTGCGACTGTGTCGCTCAATTTTACCTCTACCTCTGACTCTGGGAGCCGTACGAGGCGGAGGCTTTAATAAGGGATAAGGCTCTTCCATTTTAGACTTGGGATATTTTCTCGGATGTGGATTACGTGTAGATAATATAGAATTAGGATGATGTCTACTTCCCATTTCTCTATGTGCATGAAAATATGAATTTTTCGATCTGTCGTCTTCAATATTTGTTACTATTCCTTCTTCACCATGTGCTGTCATATCAGAAGTAATAATTTCTCGTGCACTATCTGGATCGTCTTGTTCCATAACGGCACCTATTGGGTGCGTGTTTGATGCATCAGCAATCGGAATTAAACTTTCTTCTTCCTCTTGACTGCGAGAGTATTTAATACCCTGATATGGGAATCTTCCACCGTTATAAATGTCCAAATAGGGATTGTTGAGTGTACTTAAACCATCGCTAAATGAAGCAAAATTACCGCTATTATCATTTTTCAATAAATATTGTAGTTGTGACAAATCCAGTTTTAATGGCGATTGATTATTTATCTCTCTCAAAGGCTCTCTAAATGGAATTAAGTGGGAGTCATCACCAGTGGGTTTATTTCTCAATAATTCAGCAACTAATTTAAGATCAACATTGAATGGATTTGCAACTTTATAACCATGGATTGTCGACAGTAGATTACTTCCTTGCGAATCCACTTCGGGCTTGTTTATATTGTTAGTGGGCTGCTTGGCCTGCATTAATTTGCCTAAAATATTAGTAACATCAATCTGGTGGCTGCCTACATTTTGATTGATCCTTCCAGATAATTGAGATGGAAATTCAAAATTATTGGCTTGTGATCTTGTAGAATCTGAAATCAGCCCTTGAGTTACTCGATACGGAATATCGTTTAACTTTAAAATACTAGCAATATCGGTAGGCATTTGGTTCTGAGGGCGCTGCAAGCCTGGTTGAATATTAGCGGAAGATTGTATATTATCTTGATAGTTACTAGGTGATTGGCTGGCATAATTAAGTTGTGGTGATATTCCAGGATAGTTGCCTGAATTATTGTTTGGCTCATGAGGCTGTTGTTGCTTTCCATAGTAATTAATTAAATCTAAGGTCTTAGAGTTATCGGGATTTAAATATTCGTCAGGTTTATTTTTAAAGTTAAAATCGAATAAAGAATGTTTCTCCTTTTGGTAAGAGTCAACTATTGGTCTGTAATAGGTCCTTACACTTTGATCTTGATCTTTATTATAATTCTGTGCGTTAAATCTATTGGTATTATCCTCGTTAGCTTTTGACTGTGATTCAGAGTTGGATACAACATTTGATACATCTATTGGAACTATATTTTTCAGAGCTTTAGCGTGATCGAATGGCTGCTTGTTTTTGGAATCGACATTATTTTCACGTGAATTTGAATAATAGTATGGTGATGCTGTGATTAAATCTGTTTGTGAGTTACTGTACAAATAATTATTGGAATTAGAATTGTCATTATATTTATTTCTGGCTTTGTCAGTGTTACCATAATATGAGTTGCTATTGTAAGCAGAATTTGCAATTTGATTGTTATTGTTATTAACATTAGCTGCATAATTATTGGCATATAGCTGCTGTTGCTTGAATTGCTCATGCGCTTTCGCCGCAGCCTTTGCAAATTCATGTGCTTCCTTACCATCAGTTGTGGGCTTAGAGTTTTGATTATACGGTCTGCTTGTGTCCATGTGAAAGCTCATTTGACTCACAGCACCGTCAGAATTGCTGTTTGTTTGATAATGAGCTTGATTTCCCGATTGAAATACCTCGTAATTTACTAAAGGTTTTTTACCAGACATCCTCCAACCATAATCTCCGTTTGAATAGAATTCAGACTGCCCGTTGTCTTGTTCTACATCTTTACTTCGACTTTTTGTGTTACTTACAACTTGATAATCCGGTTGTGCATAATTCATATAGATATTATTAGCAGATGGTGTGTTTCCAACGCGATTTATATCGCCATTAATATTCAAATTCTCTCTCGTATTAGTCTCACTTTTACTTTCTTGGTTATTATTATTTTGAGGATAATTTTGATACTGAGTCATAGAAACTTCCTGTAAGGATTTAGACAAGGCATTTATATTTGCATTCATATTATTTTGCCAATCACGCATTGAATCTGGGTATAACGAAGAGGTTGGTGCTGTAGTTGAGGAAACGAAATCATTCGAAAACTGTTGTTGAATATTAGTTGGATATCTGACCCCAATAGCAGAATTATCATAATGATCAATTTGCATTTTTTTATTATAATCATTATTATCATAGCTAAATGAATTACTTCCTAAAGTTGACGTAACTCTGTTTATGCCGTAATCGGATGACACAATTTGACTATTAGAAATTGGGGAGGAAACGTATTGAGCCAAACTTGATGGACTTGAAAGATACATTGGAGAAGAACTAGAAAGATACGAGTTTGCAGGTGTACCGATAAACTGGCTGCTTGGATATGATGTGGATACATATGACGTCATTGGCAAAGGAGTGCTTACGCTGTCTGCATTGAACGTATTCTGTCCGCCATACTGATAAGAATTAGGAGTTGAAAGATATGCTTGGGATAGCGATTTAGGCTCTAGATAAGATCCTTGATTTGACTGTTGGTTGCGACTATCCAAGATAGGCGCGGTAATGGTGGAATACTGGTATTGCGGCTGCGGTGTCGCTGTGTAACTTAAATTTGGAGCTGGAGTAGAGATTTGCTGCTGTTGTTGGTAGTACTGATTTTCTCTAATCTGTTGCAAGAATTCCTCTGGTGGTAGGGAGTACTGCATAGCTGCATACTGGTTACTAGCTCCAGTGCCGCTATCTTGGGGCTCGGGGTTATTATCCTGTTGTGGGGCGTTATCTTCTGTATTGAACGGGTTTTTGATTCGATACACTTTCCTGCTACGCGATCGATCTCCTTTACGATAATCGTCGTTACGATTACCGTCGTCTGTTATCTGGTACACGCTCAATGAGCTTACTGACTGACTGTTTGGATCTCTTTGTATTAAATTAGTGCTATAGTTGGTAATTGTTTCGACAACTCCGTCATTGGAAGCCATTTTCTGTATGCGAAGAATATCCTGATCGTTGAACCCATCTTGACAATGTACAGCTTTGACGACAAATATCACGACTAGTGTCCGTATCTGCAAAGAAAAAAATATTGAATTAGAATTCATTTTGGACGTACATACATATACATGTATCGTTCAACAAGACAAGTATTTTAATTACTCCAAAGATTTACATTTCTCTATGCAAACGAGACAATATTAAAATTTTCTAAATGCCTTTTTACTGAGAAAGTCGTGAGGCTTAATGATATAAGAAGCTACCTGCAGAATCAAAATTTTAGGTTTGTACCCCGACTGTCTGTACTACAGACCACATAAGACTGAACTAAGAAGAATTATGTTTAGCCCCTAATGTTTTATGTTGACCGAAAACAACGTGAGAAAATCTGCATTCATTTTAGAATGTATTTGTGCTTATGTGTATAAATACGTATGCTAAGTCTTACTTGAGAAACGGAAGCCGACTATACCGTCATCTAAGTCATTTTAGCATCTTAATATGTTTGGTAAAAATAAGGTGCTATTTCTCCTTTGCATACTACTTCAAGACCCCTACACCCCCAACTACAGTTGGGTGTGAACATATATACATATTATTAATAGAGAGTCCAAAGTAATGAATGTGGACGAATCGAAAGAAGTATGTAAGTCTAAGGAGAACTGGCGCTCTATAATCTCTGCATACCTAAGAGACTCGGCACATATATATTTCATCGCGCCTAATCCGTAACGGGGTGGGCAGAGAGGGTAGAGCGCCAGTTCTCTCTAGACTAACATACCTCTTCCGCTCCGTTCACATTCATTACTTTGGACTCCCTATTAATAATATGTATATATGTTCACACCCAACTGTAGTTGGGGGTGTAGTAGGTATAGGGGTCTTGAAGTAGTATGCAAAGGAGAAATAGCACCTTATTTTTACCAAACATGCTAAAATGACTTAGATGACGGTATAGTCGGCCTCCGTTTCTCAAGTAAGACTTAGCATACGTATTTATACACATAAGCACAAATACATTCTAAAATGAATGCAGATTTTCTCACGTTGTTTTCGGTCAACATAAAACATTAGGGGCTAAACATAATTCTTCTTAGTTCAGTCTTATGTGGTCTGTAGTACAGACAGTCGGGGTACAAACCTAAAATTTTGATTCTGCAGGTAGCTTCTTATATCATTAAGCCTCACGACTTTCTCCGTAAAAAGGCATTTAGAAAATTTAAATATTGTCACGTTTGCATAGAGAAATGTAAATCTTTGGAGTAATTAAAATACTTGTCTTGTTGAACGAGTTCCTTTGAGGTTCGAACCATACGCGTAATGTTACCTAATAAAGCCTCAAAGCATATACTGGTTACGGCACACGTTAGATTAGTAATTATCTTAATTTCCTTCCCATAGTGGGTGTGCGATTTCCCTTTCAACTACAACTCGTGGCAAGGGTCAAGTGTGGCGCAAGGCTCTACGGGAATACAAGTTCCCATAAACGATGTTGATGTGAGAAATTATTCATCAAGTTTTCTTAAGCCTTGTTGTTTCAATTAAGTGTTTTGTCGTGTTATATTATTGCAGGTGCATTTACCATACCAAGAGTTTTACTGTGAAGGGAAACATTGTGAGGAAACCTGCATATGTACGAGTAGGTACTTATAAGAAAAAATGTTAACGATAAATGAAAAGTCGTGCTTGTGAGACGGCGGGTAACTCGACATCGCTCATGAAGAACGAAACATATCTTCGGTGAAAATATTTTATGATATATCGGAGCCTTTTGTAGGAAGACATGAACTGTCTTCTCATTATAAGGATATCTTATCTTATAGTTATAGTCCTGTACCTGTAATAACCTATACCTGTCCTGATACAAATATATCAAGATCTAACCGACGGAACATACCAAGGTGCAAAAACTGTTCTATTAGATTGTAAGCAAGCAATTGGAATGTGCTTGAAGTGCAAAAAACTGATGCGGGCGACAACCTTGCGCCCGCGCAAGCGACGCGATACAGGATGCCCGCAACTGCTAGTGAAGTAATTATTGTCAAGTTTATTAGTAAGTAGGTACATATATTTTGTATGTTTTTGAGGTAAATTTTGGGAAAGCTGCACCTTTCTCGCTGTTTTATAAGAGCCCATCTAGGCCTATGTCAAATAAAATATTTTGATTTTGATTTTGAAATGATATTCTCATATTCAATTGTTAGATATATACTCAATTTTGATATATACTCAATTGTGATATATACTCAACTTTGATATATACTCAATTTTGATATATACTCAATTTTGAGATATACTCAATTTTGATATATACTCAATTTTGATATACATATACTCAATTTTGATATTTACTCAATTTTGATATACATATACTCAATTTTGTTATATACAATTTACTCTCAAATCGCATCTATATCTGTCGATAATTAAACATTATAATTATAATTCATAAAAATTACTAACTGCATATTTATATTTTTTAGCATTTATTCTAAGCAAAACAACAAATCACAGAAAATCGATCGATTAATTTTATTCCAGAATAAATGTATCGCGAACCTTTGTTTAAATGTTAACTTAGTTTGCAATGGTATGTATACCTATATGCAATGGTACCCTAGCTATGGTTATAAAGGTAGTTTTAAAATATATCTTAATTGTAGAGTGTATTGAACTCGGCAGCCTGAGAATAGATTGTGTACTTATAAAACATACGATAACATGCCTATAACCTTAGGCCATACAGGCTTGATGCCTATTAGTGGCGAATCCCCTGATTTATAAGCTTAGAAATCGTGATCGGATTCTGTTGTAGAAAGTGTTCCTCTGCTTAGCTTGTTTTAATCCGTGACCATATGCATGAGCCGACCTGTCAGGGTGAAAGGGCGTGACAGTGCCATGCGAAATTCATATATGTAATCACATATATAATCCATAATACATACATAATCCTTAAAGATTAGTGTGACATGACTTTCGATAAATTGAATTATGCGAGCCATTGTTTTTTAAAGTGGTTGAATGGATCATTGTTCGACCTTTTTACATTGCACAGACATATAGATAATCATATCCAGCTTAGGATATTGATTGATTAACGACGTGTCAACATGAAAGATACTATGGCTCAGTTGAGGCGCGACGTCGTATATCTGTCCGAGTGTTTTCTTTTACATCAACACTTTACGTCGTAAAGCTCGTGTTGAAACTGATTACTGTGCTGAAGATTAGAAACACGAACGCAAAATTCTAGAGTCAATTTATCAACAAAGTGGCAAAGAATCACACGGAATATTGAGTTCATAGTGGAATCTTGAACTGTATTTATGAAATAAATTCATAGATATCATGATGTATTGTCACTCTTGTAGTATAAAAAATAAACAAGATGTATTCGTGTAGTCAATACAACTTAAATAACAATTATCTTGGAATCTTGAAAACTGAGGTTACGATTCTTTGATTGACGAATTCTGATCGTAAACAGTTATCTTTGGATCGTTATCCAAATACGATATATACGTGATTACGAAATATTTTAACATTATTTATTAACTTATTAACTATTATTTAGTTAACTAACTTTTAGTAAATACTTTTTGAAGGTTCAGGAATTTCATCTTTTTAAATCTTTCCCTGATGGTTTGCTATAGATTCCTTAATTGCCGCAATAGTATGTTTGTATGCTTAAGAACCAACCTTCAAAATTCTTTAAAACCATAAATACGTAATAAAAATATAAGCCTATATTATTATACTTAAAATTATATTTCATTCAATAAATTATAATCAATATCTTAGTTAACCAGTTTCCGAAAACAATACAAGTTCTAAAAGCGAATGTGTTTACAATACATTCGAATAGAAACTCGAGGCGTATTTCTCAAGAGTAATGTTATACTAAAATACCAAGTATATTGTTAAAGTCGTAGCTGCATTAGGCAAAACCTTGATTTAACTATAAGATAAATCCAGTAAGCTAAAGGACAAAGCGACGACACGAGCGAAGACAAGGCCCTAGGATGCGCACATTTCTCTGCCCTTTGCGGGCCAAGTTTCACTTGGGGTGTGTCGGGGAAAGTGAATACTTACTACCGAAGGTTGTATCAGGTCTTTGGCATATCGTGAGAACACTAAGGTGGATATTAAAAAGAGTCTGTTTAATTAGTTTGTTTTAATTTTGAGCTTTATTCCCTCCTGTCACTAGATTATATATCCCATACGTGACATGGAACGTAACTAGCGTGAACACTTTGTAATTCAGATTTAATTCACTTTAAACATTTAAATTTACAGAAAAATCTCTGGGATAATATTACTAATAAATTAACTTTTTTAAGACACATATTTTACACATCAATAGAGAGTCCTTCAAGGGGAAGGCAGAGTCGAGCGCCAGGTTTTTCCAGGTATTTAGACTCTTTTGCTTACATACGTGGTGGCCAAGTGGTTAGAGCAGTTGCCTGCGACGCAAAGGCCGCAAGTTCGAATCCCGACTGTACCAATGTGTTTTTCTGAACTTAAGTACAGTGATTAGTCACACCACGAGCTTTACGGTGAAGGAAAACATCTAGAGGAAACCTGCATACGTCTGAGAAGAAATTCAAGGCATATGTATAGTCGTGCTTGAGTAACGGCGATGGACTCGCCATCTGTCACGTTGGCACCTAATATACCTCTGGCGGAAAGTGGGTGTGTGGGTATTACCTATACACCTCTGCCTACCCCTTCGGGGACCCTTGTGGGTAGGCGTGAGGATATAATAATAATAATAAAAGTGAATTCTCCCAGACTCTTATCGACATTACTCGTCAAACTGTCTGACCAGTTTGCTTAGCCATAAATCAAAAGCCTGACGAACATAACAACGAAAGCCTATTAATATTAATCTGCATAAATTACATACTACGTCGTATCGATAGATAATGTGGCTAGTAACTAAATACTCGTTATACAATTCATAATCGGCAGATAAAGTGGAGAAATTCATTGGTGAGGAAAAATAAGTCGTGATAATAATTATAATGTCTTCATTCTTCTTTATATTACCTTCATAATTGTCTTCATGTCATCTCCCTCACCTTATGTGAAACCCTTATTTTTACCAGAGGTATATTTACATGTCAACATGGCAGATGGTGATTCCATCGCTGTTTCGTAAGCACGTCTTGCATAATATATCGAAGTTTTCCTCGAATGTCGAAGTCTTTACATTAACTTCAGAAAAAGCACTCTGGATTCGAACTTGCAATCATAACATACATAGGTACTAATATAACAGATAGCGGCTCCATCGCCATTCTACAGGCACGATTTTTAGTCCTCGTGAGATCTCATACACCACGAACAGGTTGTGTCAAATTACAAGTTCAAAATACCTCTAGTAGTACAGAACGCTTGAAAAAGTGCCCAGCGGCCTAAGTTCACTACTAGAACCATTAGAGGAGGGACGTAGCTGCTAGACAGCTGCTAGAAATGTTGTTTTCTTTTTAACGTATTCTCAGGAAATAGTAATTAAGCATCCCTATACCATCTATTTCCTTGCAATTGCAAGGAAGTTGTTGCAAAAACGGCATAGAGATGTAATCAGAACGAGCGTCTGAAGTAACATATTCGTAAGGTGTTTCTAACGACCGACAATAAATTGTCGTTTCCCGTGCAGTAATTTTACTTGGTTTGTATTATAGTCTTATGTGTTTATCTATATTGACCATGTTCATAAATACATGATGCCGATTCAAGGGTAGGCACAGTGGTATAGTAGAGTGCCAGTTATTTCAGCTCTTTCGCTTCATCCACATTCATCAATCTCATCATACATGGCCGACAGTCTGGAGATTCAGAAACCTTGTATGATTTTCTTTTAAGTAAACTTAATTAAAAATGACATAATGTCCAAGTTATAGAAACTTTATGTAGCAACAATTTTATTTTGTATAATATATTACTCAGATATACATTAAAAGGGACTTAATTAACCTACTTAGCCCTTATGCAACTGTAATAAAGTTAAGATTTACGATTGTTTAGTAGAACGTGGCATCTATTACTAAAACGCGACCAGCAGTTGCATCATATCGATAATATCGTAGAGAAAGCTTAGGGCACTCACATTTTATTGTAGAGGTTTAATGTTAACTATTTATGTTCCCTACAATTTATGTATTGCGATACAATAACTGAGAGAGTACCTGAAGACGACTCTTTTACATATAAATGCGAAAGTTTGTCTCACATTTCATTTCTCTTCTCTCAAAAACTACTTAACATAATTACGAGGACAAAGGATATGAGAAGGATAGATTATTAGCCAAATTAACACAAAAGATATTTTTTTAATATATCCTGTTATCTATTCTATGTATATTACAGCAAAAAAAAAGTACCAATGAAATTAATTTTACGAGGGCGAAACCGCGGGATTACTAGCTTTGTCCTCGCAGGGGTAATTGGTGTAACCAAACTCTTTTTTGTCAGATATATATTGAATGTCAATGTGCCATCTCTTAAGCGCCACTATAGATACGAAGTTGAATACTTCTCAATCTCATACACGCTATCGATGTTTTATCGTGAAGCTCTGAGTGAAAAATCTGTATAATAGGGTACAGGAAAACTACTTCAGAAACTTTTCATATAGTTAATTGAATTATAGTTCGGTAGCAAATCAAGAAGCGTATATAACAATATTAATACCATCGCGCTTTGCTTAACCAATAATTCAAGCGACAGTTTCACCTTTATATCATTAATCATTACTATGGGATGAAATTGATGATAAGTATAATATGATAATGATACAAGCATGACAAATGTCCGAAGCATAGCTGGCTCAATGGAAGCAATGATTCATCACCTTACTTTTACTTGATCGAACAAACAAGCAAGCAATGTAATTTTATATTCTGAATATGATTGTATGAAAATAATTAATCGTTATTTATGGTGTGTTGATGCTGTTATGTATTGTTTATAGAAGATTATTATTATTACTCGTTACACGATTAGGACAAAGGGTATTTAGTTTCCGTATGAGCAGAATAAAGAAATTATTCAGGGCCCAAACATATTTACGGTAATCTTAGACTGGATAATTTATGGGTATGTACCCATAAATTATCCAGTATCACCGTCCCTATAAAGCATCTTAATTACTAATTTCTTAGAGTACACATTTCATACATGTCATCACGCCGAGTCCCTCGCAGGCAGGCAGAGAAGAGCGCCAGTATAAACAAAAATAAATAAATAATGTATTTTTTTTTAGATAATACACAATATTTACAAAAATAAATTATATAACTAACTATTTATAGATAAAATATTGGAATACCGAGGCAACGTGCAAAGAAGGCAGCATTGCCACCCTGGAAAACAATGCTGATTCTCTGAGCGAGATATGTTACAGCCCGCCTGTCACGAGAGGTATCGACTAGTCGGCGCGAGACCTCTTTAAAAGATTGGAGCTTTATTAAATCATATGTAATCAAAAAAGCATACGAGGCTGACATAATCCCTTTTTGACGATCATCAATGACTCACTGAAATCCAATAGACAACACCCTTACGTAGTTCAGCTTATCCAAATATTTATTCCAAGCCCACCGAAAATTTAGGGCTAGGCGTCGAGTCATGAAATTATATAATTTGCTAAAAACTTTGAGCACACACTGTTTTTAATTAGAATACTCAAATTCGGCGAGCATGTCTGAAGGGACCGATGAATACATATATTGGCAAAGGTCCAAAGGAAACCTGTGACGCTTCAGTTAATATTTAAGTATCGCTAGCTATTTGAATAACAAATGAAATGAGACTAGAGGCGAGATAAAAATATGTATATTAGGTATTAGGCTAGGCTGGAGTTTATGTCGGAAATTAAATGTCACAAGAGCATACAATTATAGGTTATCTTCTTAAACAATGGACGACGAAGTGGTTAGTATTGTTTGTTTTTCGTTACGACAATGTCACGGCCCCTGACGAACCCGTAAGTTACTGCTTGAATGCTAATGCACTTTCACTGTTCAGGCTATACTGATACTGATTACCATCGCTGCCTTCTATGACATTTCTTAATTACCAGTCTAGAAAACGTGAAGTTAAATGGGAATGTTCTTGAATATTGCTACACCCTGCATTGCACTGCACATACCTCGTATAAACACTGCACTTTTTTTTTTAGCATGAATTAATATTAATAATAATAATAAATACCTGGGACAATTCCACACAAATTGACCTATCCCAGACATTGTCTGGTATGTGTGTTAATTTGGTATGTAATTGTTTTATGTAATATGTAATTGTTTTCATGTCATTACTGCACAAGTATTATGCGCCCTAACAAGGCACTCAGAGTGCAAGTGTATCACTAGTTCAGACATTTAATAAATAAATTATAATACGAGTACTGCGCATCAAAAATAAACAAAAAAAAAGTTTTTTTTTCATACTGATTTACTTTTACCTTCTTGTTTACCATCCCCAAATCCTGCAACAATATAAAATCGTGACAGATGGCGGCAACTGTCTTCTATCTGACGGACCGTTTACTGGCCATTTAAGTCAACAAACAACGGAATTGACAACTTCCTCCTTTATGAAAATCAGTAATTATTATATTGTCTTCAAAATATCCAACTTTCATTTAATTTGTCACTTTGTTATTTTGTCAGTTTCCTTGCTATTGTAGCAAAGTTAATTAGATAGTGTAAACGGAAGCACGAAGTATAGTGTCTATACATGTATATTGTGCGTATAAATAAACCTTTTACTTACTTACCTTTATTTAGTTTTTTATTTTTTATCTACTTCCTTGTCTAAAATGATTAAACGTTTGGGCTTAGTCGTATAATACTCAATTATTGTATAAAATGTATTTTAAAAATCCAGAGAAAGCCGAAGTATGTGGTATTTAACCAAATTTTCGGCTTACTCTGGATGTAACAAGATTATAGTAGATAAATAACAACAATATCTCTTTTAAAAATGTACAAAAATACTTTAATGGCAGTAGACATAAAAATGCGAAGATCGTTCGATTTTTAATAAAAAAAATTCACGTAAGCGACTTAAATCAAGTAAAGTGTAATTTGAGCTCGATTCTCACGGAGATTCCAAAATAAGAGGCAAAATACCAAATTTTTTAGGTTTGGCAGAGGTTTATTAAGTGTTACAACCAACTCTTAATGCCGTCGGTTTTAACTAAAACAAACGAGCTTTAAATGTATGACGTAACTAGAAAACATTTTAATCTTGTTTAAGTATCTTCTATTAGAACGAATAATATTAATTCCGCGTATAAATAGCTAAGCCCCGCGGTTTCGCGCGCTTAAAAATCAATTTCATTAGTATAATTTATCTAGATTTATTTTCTGAATAAAACTATGAGTTAATCCAGCTAATAATCTATCTCTGTGCCATATTTCATTCAATTTTGTTCAGCCGTTCTGGCGTGATTGAGTAACAAACATCCGTACTTGCTTATAAACTTTCGCATTTATAATATTAGTAGGACGTAGGACTTGGCTTAATATGTTGATTGAATGTTTGTTTAAAACTACATTTATATTTATTTATTTCTGCTAAAAATAACTATTTGATTATAAATTTTGACAGGATTTCCAGCCTGTCATTAATAATCAAATAGTTATATCAAAAATCCTTTTATGCATAACGGAGTCGGAAACCTCTAATTTAATTGGGTTTTTTTTGTTAATTAGTTGGATTTATCTTTATTTTTGGCATCGTCAATATGATCAGATTATACGTTATTTATAATTATTTTATATTTAACAACATCTCCTAAGTTGTATGGTAAGGACCCTAAGGGTTAACAATTAAATGTCGATTTTTAAAACTAATAGCAATAGGTTAATCTATCAAATGAGACTCCCAATAGAACGATCTAGAAATTGTCAGAAACAAATCAGCGCCATCTATTAACACACTTGTAAAATAACAACATATTACGTACGTAAAAAAAGACTTGATATTTTTAAGTTTACATAATTAAATGAGCAATTATGTAAAATTAGAAGAAAATTATACTTGAGAATTTTACTCATGAACAGTTTTAGGCGGATTAAATAAAATATGATTTTATCGGACATTAAAACAGTTCATATTAATTAATTGAAACAAATTACTTAAATGCATAAATAGTTATTAGATTTAAAAGATTAAAGTTTTATATTTATATATATATAATACACATTTTATGTATAATTATATTATTTACTTATTTATTAATTTCTCATTCATATTTTTACCGGAATAGGCAAGTAATAGGCTCATAACGTGAGTACGCGCTAGACTGTAACATTACGACATGCAGTGGAATCTTTTTTAGTAATTAATATAAATTAGGTACACCCCGCTTTAAATTGATATATACGACTTCTGCTGCGCTCCCCTGAGTAATTAATCCATAATAAACCTTTCTTTCTATTGCTTCTGCATCTATTGGTGAAAACTCCATTGTAATACGTTGTTTAAGATTCTCGAGCTAAATAGCGTACAGACGAGGGAAGAGATGGTTTTATACAATATAAAGAGGTACTTACGATTTTCAGTACGGCCTTCATTTTGAGCAATTTTCAGCAACAACAATCACAATTTGTTCAACAACACAACATAGTTTTTCACTCGCACCATACTCCGAGAACCAGGGTTCGTAAAAGTTGCTTTTCGGGGTGGCAAACCTTTTTTAAAGCTTAAGATGCAACCTTTAGCAAGGGATGGTCGCCTGTCGTTGCAGCCGTGAAGTGAAGTTCAAGGCTACTTCGATGTAGCCTTATATACAGGGGTAGCGAAGCGTGGCCGTGCAATGGTGTGGGTGCATCGATGCAGTGGGACCAACGGACCTGATGCATTCTATGCACACTTGCACATGTAATGTGATTCTCAAACTGTAATACTGGTTTTATGGTTTTGCTTGATTAGTAACATAGTCTATCATTTGTTAGTTCAGCACACTACTGCATGAAGCAATCCGTATATTATCCTTTTGAACTATTTGAAGTCTAACAGACTAGTTAACTATTTTGGATAAGAAACGTAGCGGATTTTTATAATAAACTATACAAAAAATCTCATTATAGTTTACAGGTTTGTGTCTATGACTGTTAAGTTTGTATGTTTTATTGGTAAGTGCCTGGATGACCGAGCTTAGCTCGGTATTTAACAATTGATTTAATACACGTCAAAGCAAACACTGGCTTAGTGTTTGTTGCTTAGCAACGCTTTATTGTTGCTGTGTCGGTAGAGCAGTGACGAAACTCATATTCTAATGAACTTGTAGCGGTTTTTCATTGCCTAAAAACACGGATAAAACGACGTTTTCTAAAAATTAAACCTAGCTAGATCGATTTATCACCCCCGAAATCCCCCCCCTGCCAAGTTTTATGAAAATCGTTGGAGCCGTTTCCGAGATTCTGATTACATATTTATATACAAGAATTGCTCGTTTAAAGGTATAGGATCATATAGGATCATGAGGGATCATCATCGGATCTGAATGATTTGCTTGAAATTCGAAACACATGAAATTATTAAGATGATAAAATTTCACTTTTATCTTGACATAAATCCCCCATTCCCTTAGAATCGTTGGTATTGGCGTTAAAAAAATGTAATATCTTTATTTACAATAAAAACAGTTTTAAATATACAGTAGTATAACTAAATACTTACAGATACCTAAAATATAACGACAGTTAACTCTATTTTCAACATTGGTTAAGCAAGTTTTACCTTGAGTTAATTACCTTAACTTTGATATAAATATTTAGTATGTTGAAATAATCTATCTTTAGATATATTTTCACTTATGTAACATGAGCATGATTTTTGTTAAATGTTACAAAACTATTATTTATGGTATGCCAATGTGCCGCCTACCTGTTCATAATTTTTCGTTTATTCATAGATAATATTACACTTGCAAGCAGTAACAAAAGGGTTAATGGTTTTTATAAGCTGGCAATTTATGTGTTTTATCGATTCATTTTTAGGTATACCCCAAATCTGTTTGTTATTAAATACGTTTCTTAATATCGAAATGTTAGTTTGGGAACCACTGGATTGTTACGTCAGTAGCTATAAGTGTAAGTACTGCATTAAGCGATTACAAACTATTTCTATTTATAGATTTCAGAAATAAGAAACACCAGGTTCCTTTAAGTGAATATTAAACTCGTACCAATTTGCCCCTTAAGTAAAAAGCACTATATATAAGTAAAGTTAGTCAGATTTTATATTCACACTTAGCCTTAACACTTTCCGTAATGAACATTTTATGTATATTCTTTTTCCCGCTTCACAGGGGTCACCATTATTCGCTTTTCACCGTAATTACATATATTGAAATGCCAACCTAGTATTCTACAAAATTTAAAAGTATTTAAGAAAATCCATATGAAAAACAGAGAGCGACCTTTGAATTTCTTTAAAAAGAACTTTAAACAATGGTTCAGTGTAAGAAACTACTATACTGTAAAGGACTATTTTAATGATAAATTAAAGAAAGACTGATATTTAAATTGTAATTTCTACTTATATTTAACTAATCGTTTAAAATTTTTACATATTATTTGAAGTTAATTGGGTAAATTAGGAGGTATCTAAATATATAAATACCTACAGAGGCCAACTCAATGCGGCACATCACATACCAACATTATGTCACTGAGAACGCAATTCAAAAACTATGAACTTGAAAGTTGGAGAGTCCATCGCTTCTTCTCATTCGTACATATGCAGGTTTTTTTATATAAGTGCAAGCTTAGTATAATATTTCAAAACAATGCCACCCTTTTTATTTCACCTGATTACTATTACTACGACTTCTCCTATCAGATAAGTTTGTAAGTAATCTCACATCAATCCAGTATGATACACCCTTAAATCGCGTCTGTAATATTTCCCGACAATTTCTGTTCATATTTATATTTATATGCACAGTGGTAAAGCGCCTGACGAAAACCTCGTCGCATCGCGCACGTTCGAAAGACTGAGAACAAACAAGAGCAAAAAGCATCATACTTCTGTCACTCGTGCTCTGCCACTTATTTGATGGTTCGAAAACTTTATTTTCCTTCCCACAAGGGTACCCGAAGTCCCCTTAGGCAGAGATGTATAGGTAGTATATACCCACTCTTCACCAGATGTATATTTTAGGTGCCAACGTGACAGATGGCGAGACCATCGCCGTTACAAAAGCCCAACTATGCATACGCCTTTGAATTTTATAATATTAGTATCATACATACATATCATCACGCCGAGTCCCTAACGGGGTAGGCAGAGAGTATAGAGCGTCAGTTCTCTCTAGACTTGCATACCTCTTTCGCTTCGTCCACATTCATCAGTCTCTTCATATACTATACTATAATGTACATTAATACAAGATACATGTTACGCCTTCTCACAAGGGTGTCAAAAGGTGTGAAGAAAGGTCAAATGACATTAACTTGGCCGTACATGTGCCTAGACAGAACAGAAGGCGAGTCTGCCACCTTCCCCGAGCACAACTATCGATAGGTTTCTGAATTTCTTTGTGGCGGTGTTTTCCTTATCCGTGCATCTCGCTATATAGACCACCAGCATTTGCCCCATACTCCAGGACTCCTTAAACAACTCTACCACTATATAAATTCTCATTATGGTGTTTTTGGAAAGACACATTGCCAGTACCTTGCCATTAGGGGTGTTGTTCTTTCCATTTTTATTATTAATTTCTTCATCTACGTATGTAGGTTTACTCTCGATGCATTCCTTCACCGTAACACTCTGATAAATCAGTGTAATTAAAAACTATAACATAAAAATTTTGCTTTAAAGCGATAACTCGAACCATTTGGTTTCCACGACTTCGAAATTTATTTTTATTTTACCTTAAACATTGCAAAGTTTGATGCAGTTAGCGACCGTATGTATCACCTGTAATGGTAGGTTACCGGTCATGCTTACCACTTGCCTTTTCCGGATTCCCGCAACCGGTACTTTAGAAGCGGAAAACGCGGAACCAATCCGGGAAATGAGAGTGAAACCAGTCAACCCTTGAGATTTAGCATCGCACTGGACACGCCACTTTTTAAAAGGGGCTAATTAGCAGGTTTGCGGATCGGGTTTAAATTTCCGGCTTCTTACATCATATAGAATAAATTTAGCTACTATGTTTCAGTAGGCTTTTGATAAATACCATTTACGAATAAAATAAATTATAGCCCTGTTTCGCTTAATCTGCATTAATGTATCATTCCGTTCATACTCGCTGGTTTCGTGTTCCCTTGACGTTCCCTCTTTATCTAAATTAAGTAATGTTCGAATAATTTCGGTGAAATGAAAGTAATCTTTGAGACATTAGTTTAAAAATACGTGTAAGTTGTAAAACGACGTCTGACATATTTATTTGGAATCTAGGTTACCTACTGGTTTGATGTATATATTTTTACAACTACAATATTTTCACGCCTTTTAGTTCATCACAACCTTTTTGACTCGAGTTATATTTAGGGCATAGGCAGGCTATGATCGCCTATCAGGCACAACTCTTCATATGTTTTCGAATTTCATACATACATATATTATCATCACGCCAAGTCCCTAACGGGGTAGGCAGAGAGTATAGAGCGCCAGTTATAATAATAATAATAATATTTTTATTTGCAAAACATCTTTTGAACAACAATTTGAAAATTGTTGTAAAACAATTTTCGAATAGACAGTACAAACATGTTTTGCTGGATATATTCCAGCGTGCAAATATAGTGTTCCTTTTTTAAGATCTTCTAAAAATTCTTGTACACTATAATAATTTTTGTTCCTCAGCCACTTTTTAACAGAACAAATTCGTTTTAAACTGTGTACAGCTTAATAACTTAACGTATTTCGGTATTTTATTGTATACTTTTAAGCACAAAACTCGTACTACTCGCAGCCTAGCCAAGAATACTAAAAGTTGTTTACTTTTAGTATTCTTGGCTAGGCTGCGAGTTCTCTCTAGACTTACATACCTCTTTCAAATTTCGAAGTTCAAATATTTTTCTTTACGGTGAGTAAAGCCCGTGGAGTCACTAAGCGTAAAACTTATTTATACTGATCTACGGGTTTGAACCTACAATCTTTACGTGCTTTAATCGGCCATCACGGCTCGTTGGTGCAAGTAAATCATAATTAATACAAAAGTAAGGCATTCTGATGTTAATAGCAAAATCAGATTCTCAGTGTCATTAATTGTGACATGTTCGTGATCGCGCGAGTAAATGCTGCTCGTTGCAATTACGTGATATTTAATAAGCGAATCGCCATTCATCACAATTTAGACCAGATATATCTAATTATTGTGTATGAATGTTGAAGATATTCTTTTTATTTCTTTCGCGTTTGGATATTACGCTAATATTGCTCGTAGTTAAATGACGAAAGGAGCTAATTAACCCGCCAGGCTTGGGTTTGTATGTAACACCTTAGCAGTCAGTGTTACTGAACGACCAATTTATTAACCTTAGTAGATATAAAATATTTGCTGCAACTCTTTGGGAGTAGCTACCTACAGTCGTAAAAAATATGACAATTTTGACGATGCAAGGCATTCCATACTTCAATGGAAAACTGGAGCTCTACT
This sequence comes from Drepana arcuata, assembly GCA_016069955.1. Classification (NCBI taxonomy): domain Eukaryota; kingdom Metazoa; phylum Arthropoda; class Insecta; order Lepidoptera; family Drepanidae; genus Drepana; species Drepana arcuata. The sequence continues at coordinate 77,826 of JACCPG010000389.1, forward strand.
TCCTCACTCCGCTTACTCAATGACTCCACGTAATGTTTGTATGAATTGAAAACTTAGACAACTATATCAATCTTTTAGCAAACTTTATGACCGGTGGACAGTGAACACGAAATTTAAAAACAAGTAAATTTCAAGTGAACCTTTTTTTACTGTGGAGGGTAGCAAATCAGGCATTTTTGTATTGTCTTTCGCAGCGTGAGTTCCGGAAACTATTGCTACTCTACCGGGCATTGGCAAGACCAAGGCCAGGTGCACTTTTGGGGTGCCTAAGCAAAAGCTAAGGTCACCTTTAACGTACAAACCTCGGCTTAGAACATTGCTGGATCGAGAGCAAGGGAGCTGGGCCGTAGTGGTAACTTTATTTATATACGGCTGGATTTACATCACTTGCTAGGCTCGGGCCGGCCGGCGTTTGCGAGGGTCGGAAGGGAATATTACGGATTTTTACGTCGAGCCACACCGGCGGGGACGGACATCGGTCGGTTATGTGTAGTATCAGTATGTTTACGGACATCTTGGAGGGCACCATTATGTTGTCATACAATTGAAGAGATTAATGAAAGTGGACGAAGCAAAAGAAGTATGTAAGCATCGTAGCATGTGGAAAGAAGTGGTCTCTGCCTACCCCTACGGGAAAAAGGCGTGATTATATGTATGTATGTAGAATTCCATGATGGCATGTTTGGGTCTCAAGTCAGTCAGCTACTGTGTGTTCTCCTGACATTAGTTCAAGCCAATGCAATATCAGATACAGCATCAATCTCTATATATTTGGCGTAAGGGTAGGTATCTGATGAAGGGTGATTAGGACATTGAAGATGTGAACAACCATTTCTGTAATTTTATTAAAACAATTTTAATTGTAGTAAACACTAAATCTAAAACATATTGCACAATAGACAGCCTAATAATTTCCTTCAGTAATAAATAATAACCAAGATACTACACATATTAGGAGTATCTTTGAAAAGAATTGGAATATCAATTTCGATGTTTAGGGCGTTTAAAATGACAACACTTCAAGAATTTAACATAGACAAGCGTATATAACAGATATAGATATAAACATTGTTAAAAACAGTGGAAGGTATTGCTTGTCAATCAGACATAATCAAGGAAAAAGAATGGCAAGATATCATACTCACAGAAGGTTTGTGGGAAGCGGACATCGGTCCAAATACAAATATTTGAGACAACGATGATTTACTTTCATTTTTTTTATATTTACTCGCATGAAATCACATGACTGTTTGTAACAAAATATTTTACAATTAGGAAGGTATCGAAGCACGGGGCAGTATTGAGAATAGTATACTCTGATAGCGCAGGAACGGCATTTCGAGACGTATTCCCCATGATCGATTCATCCTTGTCCATAAAACTAATACTTAATATATTATCCTTATAAGAATCACAAAAAATACTTATTCATTTCAAGCCTATCTTATTTCTATATATATAATTGTAAAACTTATACTATATTTACAATGCCATATTTTCTTTAGGAATGTATTTAGTGTGAATTATGATACTAAGTAATTACGAGGTCTTCTTTTTATCGTGTTGCTTCCGAGATACTAGTGACTTGTTACTGTTCTCCGCCTTACTGTCTGCGTTTGACATTCGCTTCGAATAGGAATGATAATTTCTTGGGAAGGTAGGCCTTTGTTTGCTCACAGGTGGTACGAAATGGGCGCTTACTGTATATTCCTGCTCGGGATTATGATCTTGGTGCAAACTAGATTGAGAAATTGGTTGCGAATTGACATAGGAAACCTTTTCACTCGATGGGCTCCTAAACACAGTTTGTGGAACCATTACTCTGTAAGGAGACTGGTATTTGTACGAGTGCGGCAAAGGAGTAACGTAACTCACACTTTGGACTGGCGCGGCGGTAGTCTTTTGTATCCCTGCATTTTTGTAACTTAATGGCAGAACTGTTGCTATCGTATGATCCTTGCTTGGATAGTTCTCAGACAATACCAGACCATTTGCGTCAGATTCTTGGTGTATTTGTTGTTGGTAGATATAATGCGGCCCAGCACTTGCGTCAGCATGGGTAAATGTCTCTCTGTGTCCACTCTCTGGGGAAGAGTACACCGTTAAGTCTTCCTTTTGTTCAGGTTGTTGTTCAGTATAATACTGCGGAGCTACTGCGTCTTTTGAATGGTACTCTTGTTCGTTGGCCGAATGGTATTCTGTCGATCCCTCATCAGAGCCTTCTTCCTTTGTAGCATCGTAACTCGAAGGAACCACAATTGGACGCGCGTAATGCGCAGAATCTTCAGCTTTTTCAGCTTCATAGTGAGGGCTACTTGCTTGAGGGGGGGTATACTCCAGTGTAGATGCACCAGATCCGTGGCTCGTTATTTGCGATGGTACCTCGTACTGCACTTTAGCAACGGTTTCTTCGCGTCCATGGTACGCTTGAGTCTGTTGTTGGTATTTCGGGTGAACGTAGTATGACTGCGATGGCACAGCAGACCGAGGGACGTATTGGTATTGATATTCGTATCGTTGTTGCTGCTGTGGCTGCTGGTACAGAGACTGACCATGTGACAGGATGTAGTGCTTTCGCGGATAGCTAGACGGGTAGCGAGCCATGACTGGTTGCACAGCAGAGTATTGCACACCAGAGTGGTCTGCATGCGTATAGGACGGTTGAACGTAAGGGGTGGCGTAATGTTGCGGCTCGTAGCTTGCCACTGGTGCGGCGGTAGGCGTTTCCTCGGCTGATCCGTGAGAATTTTGATACGACAATACGTGTGGTGCAGACGGGTATCCCATTTTATTAAAGTATCTGTTGACTAATTCCTGTATATTTACATTGTTCAAATATTGTGACAGAGGGTAGTTGTGAGGTAAGTTAGCAAAGAGTTCAGCTGTCGGATTTTTGAGAGAGGAACTTGGGATTCTAAGTACCAGGACAGGCACAACACGTTGGTCCAAAACTGTACCGTGTGGGCGTAAGTGATCAGGTGTTAATCCGGCATTTTGATAGTCGGGGTTCCTCAAAAGTTGTGATGGATCAACGAAGTAATTTGGCATAACTGTAGGGAATTGTCCACTTAAGCCCGAAAATTGTTCCCCATTATACGTTGTATACAATGTTGAATGACCATGATTGTTTTCAGATTGAGAATATGTTGAAGTAATGGGAGGAGTGACCAAACCCTTTATGTCGTTATAGTTGCTTTGTTGCAGTTCAGTTGCAGGTTTGTCGTAATGATATCCGGTCTCCTGTTTCTCTGTAACTAGTTCGAAAGCTTGCGACGGCTGAATCTCTACGTTTGTTGATACTCTGGTGTAGTGTTCATGTGGTCGTTCGTAGTTAGAGCTATGTACGCTATAACTGGGTGGTGGAATATCTTCTTGTGAATAGGGATATATCATGAATTTTCCTTTGTCTTGAGCTGGTTTTCCGAAGTAATTGTAAGTGTACCCTTTGTTAGTTCTATATCCGTAGCCGAGGTTAGCATCAATGGTTCTTTTGCCTTTAGACTTTGAGTCCGTATCGTTCACAATCTCGATAGCTATCACTGCTGGGAAAGGTGTTTTGGTTTGCGTATGGTTTACCTTTTCTACTTTCACGTTTATCTTCTCTTCATCAATATCAGGCTTTATTCCAAATTTGACTTCAACTTCTCTTAGAAACTTCCTCTCCTCTTCAGTGAGACTTGTGTTCGATTGCTTTTCTCTGTCTTTTATCTCAGTTTTGAATTTCTTTGGGACAGGCTCGGCGCATACTGTCGTCAGCGCCACACAAAATAATATCTGAAATTGAGAAACAGGTCGTTAAAGCAAACATCTATGTAGTTTTATTTTATGTTAGTGATTTTACAAAGATTAAAATCATGAAAAATTACTTCGTTAATTGATGTATTGAAGGAACACACGTTCCTTAAATACATGAAGTCAATAAAATTCGTGGAATCAGGATCAAGTTATGAGTATTTGAATAAAAATGTTATTTACAAGTTGATGAAACTGGACATTCATGTTTAAGTTCATCCAAAGTTCGGACATGATAAGTTACTAATCTGAAGGGTAATCTGAAAGTGATTCTTCACATATAAATTAAGGATTAATTTCAAATAATATTTTTATAATAATAAAGTATAGCGAGACACTATATTGTAATTAGCAGCGATTCATTAAGTCATTGCATGTTTGTGTCCACTCACTCATGTCATTCACTCTCTAAGTGTGGACTGCAATTAGGTAACACCTACATTATCTTACTTCTTGCTTCTCTGTATATCATCTTCCATCATGGTACCTATCTAGTTGTGAAATGACTACCTGTTATATCGCTAATGTTTCGAAGTTATGCCGAGAGATCATCTTTGCACGTTTCCGCGTTTTTATTACACATTACATAAATAAATGTTGGAATTTATCCGGTTATAATTCATGCATATATTAGTTATGCCTTTAAATTATACTCAGTATATTCTCGGTGCTATGATTATAAATAAATAAGCCTATTATATGTTTGTTGTGTGAAGCTACTGATGCATTATCTAACACAATCGTAGTAATTTGCAGTCTGGTTGCGCAACAGTAATTTTCTCGCGCAATGACCGCGCGACTCGCCCCGGCAGCCACTTTCCACGACCCCCCGAGACAAGGGATAACCTGTCTAATTATCAACTCTCTATCATTACCGACTTACCTTTTATATAACATACTATGTAACACCAGTTATTAATAAATGCCCGTTATAAAACTATACATATTTAAACACTATACTCATTGTATACAAAGTTACGGTATTTTGTAATGGTAGTTTAAATTTATAACTCTTGAAATGGTAAAGAAAGTTTTTGGTATTATATAATAGTCACAGAAAACGCATAAAATAAAACAATTGACAAAAGGGCTAGGATCGTGTGAGCTCTGTTGGCGAGAGAAACACAACGGCCATTTTGATTATGTTTCCCTTAAACCGAAAAGTCGAGATATATGGGATGTATTAGAAGAACTTAAACGTATGTAACGTACTAACTTGATAAGCAGTATTGGTTGGTTTAATTAATATACATCATCATGTTATCACGCCGACTCCCTAACGGGGTAGACAGAGAGTACAGAGAGCCAGTTCTCTCTAGACTTACATACCTCTTTCGCTTCATCTGAGTATCACTTGCGTGTTGCCTCTGTGTTCAGAGAGTTATACTGTGTTGGCAACATAATAGGTCTAATCCCTCGGTTGCCAACACAATATAACAATCCTCCCCCCTCCCCAAGGAGCTCATTACTGGAAACCTTATTCACCAGGTAGGAATACAACATAAAAAAAAATTTTGTTTGGCTACGGACTTCTATAAAGTGGAGGTCCTGCCCCAGTCGGGCAGCTCCAAATTCGAACGGAGAATCCGTTATGCCCTACCTCTCTTCAGTCCAGTAGAAATAATTATCAGACTCTAATGACATCTGCCAGTGATGCGTATTTAATTTGACCACCCGTGCAAGTTGCAACTGATGTATCGGCCTGAGATAAAAGAGAAAGTTGGTCACTATCTGACGCCGGCTGGCTCAAGATTGCAACATTCAAAAGCACGTTTCCTGCTTGCTCCTGCCAAAGAAAGGTTGGCACCGAATAGCAATTTACAGACACAGAACATTGCCTTCCGTGTTTTGAAAATTACCGCATAATGGGTTGAAAACATATTACTTGCTACATACAAGTCATCATTGAATTATTACTGCAATCAGCATGACTGTTGAATATTTTCTCCTATTTTGACTTGACATACAATACGGGCAACTCAAAATTACATGTGTTATAAATATTGCGTAGATTATTTAGTAGGAAAACATCGAGAGGAAACCTGCATACGTCTGAGAAGAAATTCAAAGGCGTATGTATAGTCGTGCTTGAGTAACGGCGATGGACTCGCCATCTGTCACGTTGACACCTAATATACCTCTGGCGGAAAGTGGGTGTGTGGGTATTACCTATACACCTCTGCCTACCCCTTCGGGGACCCTTGTGGGAAGGCGTGAGATTATTTAGTTACAACAATGTTGCCCTTTTGTTGCGATCAAAATACGATTATGAGTCACAGGTAGCGAACTATTTATCCTTTTATTTCTAATATAAGAAGCAATTCTAAAGCCCTTGAATTGCTTTTCAGACGTATGCAGGTTCCTCTCGAAGTTTTCCTTCACCGTATAGCCCATGGTGTGACTAATCACTGTACTTAAATTCAGTAAAACTCATTGGTACAGTCGGGATTCGAACTTGCGATCTTCGAGTCGCAGGCAACTGCTCGAACCACTCGGCCACCACGGTTTTATTTATATCATGTATGGAAGGTGGCAAACAAGCCACCTGATGGTAAGCGGTTACCACCGCGGGTAGACGCTTGTAACACTTGCAATATATCGCCTTCTCACACACAAGACACTACTATACGTGCTAATTTCCTCTCCACATCTCCCATCAGCGTATACCTAAGAATGCTACTATAAATAAATAAATAAATACCTGGGACAATTCCACACAAATTGACCTAGTCCCAGGTTAAGCAAAGCTTGTGTTATGGTAACTAGACAACAATATATTTACTTATATAAATAGATATATACATAAGTACTATGCTTTGAACCTGCGATGATTCGATAGATGATCAATGCTAGAAAAGAAAACCGGGGAGTTTATTCGGCCATATATTCTCGAAACAGTGTTAAATGTAGTTATATATTTAGTATGTGACGTTCAGTATTTCCTGTCATCTTTACTAATTCCATACTAATTATACTTAATCCCATTATAATTACAATTTTTGTTCTTGTTTCCTAGTAATTGATAGCTTCAAGGAATAAGGAATTTAAGTTTCTATCATAAATATTGATTGTAAAATGTACTCACAACTAGTATCTAGTGAAAACTGTTACCAAGCAATAGTCAGGTTTCGAACTATTAACGAAGCTATGAATGCGATTAAGTCTTAGTACGTGATAGCTATCTTCATAATAGGTAATTAGCAATTAAATGTCTTCCATATATTCCGTCTTTCACACTACAGCTCTCTCTCCCTAAGTAGATTATAGTCTCTATACAGAGCCAAATACATATTTTGCAAGCAATATTCCAGATAAATATTGTTCCAGAATAGTAGAACATAAACAGACGTATGCAGGTTTCTTGTCCATGTTTTCCATCACCGTAAAGCTCGTGGTGTGACTATTCACTTTACTTAATTTCAGAAAAACTCATTGGTACAGTCGGGATTCGAACTTGCGATCTTTGTGTTACAGCGAATGCTTAAACCGATATGAAGAATCAGGAGTAGAACCGAAAAACTAACAAGTGAAAATTAGTTCACTTTTTAATTGCCTTAAAAAATGCAATAATCAAGTTGGGTATATTACCCGATAATTTGATTCATATGTAGTTATTTACGTACATGCTTCTCTATCATACCAAAGTACAATGCATTAGGGAGATTCAATCGGATGTACAAACATCGTATTATATAACAGTCAATTAGAGATCGTATTTCATGATTGCACGTTAAGTAACAGAAAATAAGACAAATATCTATACGAAACAAAAAAACTACCTTCAAATGTCTGCAGTTTTTTTTTGTTTCATGTTTGCGGCATCATGTTATTTAAGCAATGTTTAATGTACATGCAAGTATAAAAGTGATGGTCGTAAGTACTTCGTAATATCGTAGGTACAGTCATAGACAAATAATTACGGCTATTTTCCATTTAGATAAGATCTACTCAAGTTACGAATTTTCAATTTTATTTCCGCACCAGCAATTAATGAAATCGTTACTATCTATCCAACTTTCCATTTATAAGTTCGTCGACTTGTTTACAAATTATAAATACAGTTTACAATGCGCCCACGGATCTGGCTAATTTATGCTAATATCGAAAATTCACGAAATTATTTTGATCGAGCAATATAACATGAAGAATAATTGGCACAGCCGGGATTTGAGTTTTCAATATTTGCGTTGCGGGCATACTCGAACCACTCGGCCACCAAGGCTTTCTTTCTTCCTCTCTTCTTTATCTTCTTATTGATTTATTCATTATTTTTTCTCAATAAAAAAATCTATAAATGTCATCCACGTCGCAGGTTTCGTCGGTTGAACATAACGTACGTAACGAACGTAAACGTATTCGCCACAGACTTCATCATACAAAAATTCGTCTTCTTTTAGTTTATTTACGTTATTTTATAAAGAATATGGGGACTAGACGGGGAGTACTCATCCAAGGACTAACCTACACTAGCATTGGACAGACACACCTGGTAATCATGGCCCCCATCTTTGCCCATTGGGATATAACGTACTAACAATAAATGAGATATTTATCATCACAAAGTAGGAGAGCCGTGGTGGCCGAGTGGTTCGAGCAGTTGCCTGCGACGCAAAGGTCGCAAGTTTGAATCCTGACTGTACCAATGAGTTTTTCTGAACTTAAGTACAGTGATTAGTCACACCACGAGCTTTACGGTGAAGGAAAACATCGAGAGGAAACCTGCATACGTTTGAGAAGAAATTCAAAGGCGTATGTATAGTCGTGCTTGAGTAACGGCGATGGACTCGCCATCTGTCACGTTGGCACCTAATATACCTCTGGCGGAAAGTGGGTGTGTGGGTATTACCTATACACCTCTGCCTACCCCTTCGGGGACCCTTGTGGGAAGGCGTGAGGATATATTTTATTATATTATAAGTAGGCAAAGAGAGTAGAGCGTACCATACGCATACAAACGACAAAACAAACCATAATATGATTTTCTGTAATACTGACTTGTTGAAAACGAGTTGGTTAATATTACACTACAGGACACTTCTACTGACCAATTCACGATTACTCTCGAGAACTCCTAAGTGTGGAACTAATTCGGTTGCAAATAAAAATGTATGGGCTCACTTGATACCCAGTGATTCTATAGAAACAGACAATTTAATGACCTAGCTTTGATGAGTCAGTATTAACGTCTATACAAATAAATAAAATTGGAGTGTCTATTTGTAATATTAAAATAACCGCTTTTTACTAACTGCATAATGATGACGTATACACGGTACATATACCAAAAAATCATTTTTTTTTTTTAATTTTATCTGTCTGTTTGTTCCGGCTAATCTCTTAAACGGCTAGACTGATTTTGACGGGACTTTCACTAGCAGATAGCCAATGTAAAAAGAAGTAACTTAGGCTACTTTTATTTTAGAAACTGTTACTTATACTATTTGTTTACTATTTGTTTGTTTATCAAGCTTTGTTTACGAAACTAAGTTAACCAGTAGAATTCTACGACTAGATAGATATCCATGAATTCTACGACTAGATAGATATCCATGAACAATATTATGGAGAGTATTTGAGGAGAGTTCTTAATGCACTATCATCTAAGAGGTTAAGAGTCTTGCCATAACGGCTTATCCGAATTCGTTACTATGTTTTGTCTAAAAATATTAATTACCGTAATATTGAGAATCGATATGAGTTTAGTGCGGAAAGAATTGCATGAGCCAAGAAGAACAATAGTTTAGAGCTAGAGAAGAGTATTAATACAAAAACCTAAGATAAAATTGCCTTGAAATGGTGCGGATTCGATGCCTGACAAAAAAAACGGTTCTGAAAGTCCAGTAGAATATTCCGATTGTATCCAACCCATACAAAAAAATATGTTTTGCGAGAATAGCGCCCTTTCGTAAGCCCTATGTAACAGGCATTTAAATCTAATATATTACGTATCTATTATATAGTATATGTATATCCTTACACCTTTCCACAAGGTCCCGAAGGAATAGGCAGAGGTGTATAGGTAGGTAGTACCCACACACCCACTCTCCGCCAGATATAGATTTTAGGTTATATTATAAACTATTTATATTATATATGCAAAATTAGTATAATCTACTCCATATTGTATTTCTTTTATCTACATCGTTAGGAGTCGAACCTAACTATAGTCTGATAAAACGACTATTACCGGACATCACTGCACTGTCGATACTACGTGCTATAATCTAGAAAAACAGGTCCAAACAGTTACCAGCGCTAATATCCGCATCTTGTAAACGTCACTGCGCCGCACTTTCTGTCAAAAGAAAACAAGACCGGTATGTTATCACAGCACACACAACACAACACTGATAGCGGCAAACCACGTTTGATTCACAAGAATGCATGTACCTCTTTATTCTGATAGCCCGGGCGGGTGTAAAGCAATGGTTCGAGGAATCACTATGTTACGTTCTTTTATACCTCGGAAACGTTCTCACAAGATGCGCAGACTTCACTTGACCGAAAGCGCTCACATAAGTACGCGGTACGACCGATACGGACGATTCGACTGCGCACTTTCACTATCAAATAAATCTCGCCTCGCCCAAAAAGTTTATTTGCGCTTTTTATCAACACTTTCGTAGCTTACAGAATTTCAGCTCAGTGCATAAATACAATTTGTTTTTACTGTACTCTATCGTCATTCGTCATTAAGAATTGTGACTTTCTAGAATTAGTTCTTTAAATTGATTTGTCATGACATATAAATATTCATTAACATTTAAAGTTTATATTATGTAAACATCCTATAAAAATATGCTTTTGTTAATATATGTAATATATTGCGCTAAAGATATCTTTTACTCTTTCAGCCGCCCTCGGGGGGGACTCGGCGGTTTGCCATACTTGTATTGAATAAAAATAGCAAAGCCAGTTTAAAAAAAATCCTTTCAAAGTGCATCTTAAAGTTCAATGTACAAAAAACTGTTCATACCTTATATCTTCACGCCCTCCAACAAGAGTCCCTGAAGGGTGCAGGCGAGCAGGGGTTACATACTTTACGGTTCTTAACTAAAAGTTTATAAATATTTGCATTATATATATATAAGAGTACTGATATGATACACCCTGGTTTAGCGAACGAACCCTGAGGCTCTGTTGTGGCGCTTTCGATTTATTTGCATACAAGTAAATAGAGCTGACGAAACAGCGAATTGCTTTGCCGAAATTTTATTTCTAACTACCGGCTATAAGTTTACTTTAACTAATGATAATAACCTTCTAATTATATAGTAATTCGATACAAACAGTAGTTTTTTTCTCCGTAATTTCATCACTACATGAATTTATGACTTATATTATACTTTATCTCCCATATACTAGACTTCGGCATCGAGCAATAGTTGCTCCTTCTCAACACTATTTCTGGAAATGAAAAATATCAAGTAAGTGAAAGTCTAATAATAAAATTAATATCATTATTTTTTCCAATTAGTTAATAACCAAAGAGAAATCGCCTGAAATAGATTATCAATATTTAAACGAATCAATATCGCATTGAAGGCACTAGCAATCTAAATTTGCGTAGTAAGTGCGAATCATTAATGCGTCTAGTTTCTGTAAGTTTTCATTTATTGTCACACAACAAAATTCTTTTAAATCACTCTATCTATTGATACATTATAATCCGCAGCGTAGTTAAAATATCTAAGCGCACACACGGCGGGAAATCACTTCCTTTTATTACTTATGTTGAAGTGATATAAATAACCCACATAAATTGACAAACTTACAAATGATTTTGTTATAAGAACAAGACTACCAAATGCAAATTATCCAAATACAAAAAGGAAAATTTCTTCTCAAACGTAAAGCTCGTGGTCTGACAGAGTATTATACTAAAAATACCCATTTGTACCGACCCCTAAAAACCTGATTTTAAAGGTGAGTACTGAAATCATTGTGCCGCTACGGTCCTTATTATCATATACATATACGTAAAAAATACAATGGTAAGGTAGCATTAGAAAACCACTAACTGCATCGGAGAAGTAAAACTAAAAAAAAAATTATAAACTAAATTAAATTTGTAGGAGGTGCTTAAAATATGTTTTAAACTTACGCCTAAAATTGTTTTGTATTATAACACCTATTATATATCTCCGATAGCTAACTCATTAACTAACGATAAACTATTAACTTATTCACCTATATTGTTAAGTATTGAGCATATATTTATTTTGCGTGCCATTAGCACGATTACTCACTTAACAAAATGTCAAATAAGAATGGTACTCCGTTACGTGTTCATGAATATGTATTGCCATACTTACTCTCTAAATTTAGAAGCTCTTGTGATCCAATTTTAAGTTATTTTTTATGTTTATATTTAAGTTATTAAAATATATCTCCATCTGTCGGGTTCATCGCCGGTACTCAAGCATAACTATACATACGCCTTTGAATTTCTTCTTAAGCGTATGCAGGTTTCCTTTCTATTCTTACCTTCACCGTAAAGCTCGTGGTGTGACTATACGCAAGTTCAAAAAAACTTATTGGTATAGTCGGGATTCAAACTTGCATTCTTTGTGTTGCAGGCAACTACTCAAACTTTAGCCACCCCTACTTCTTTGTAAAAAATAATAAAAATAAATAATAATAAATAATAAAATATGGTAATGATATTTGAACATTTGCAATTTTGACAATTTAGTGCTTAATTAAAGCTATCCGTGCTCTAGCTTCTGATCAAAGTTCTAGATCACATTTATTTACATCACGTAATACCTAGTTCCGCAATTTACAATACGTAATGTAAGTTTGGAAACAATGACGGGAATCCGGTGGCCATTTAAAGGTTGGTTTATATGTGACCGCTCCGTCGCGACGACGTTGCTTGAAATCGTTAATTAACCATTCAATAATGACAATAACGATGATCATACCATGAGAGAAACGCAATAAAAAACTCTTTGTCGCGTATAAAATACACTTAAGTCGGTAGGAACATTTAGGGGAATACTAACAAATTTTGGCCGCCTGTTAAACTAAGACAAATACTTAAAATACCAGACCTTTAATTCTTCGAGGGATTGAGCTTATTTAAGCCTATTAAGTACTTATATGTATATGTATGTTAAAGTAACCTAAGTAGGTTATTTGTTTACTTAATTCTAAGCAGGTACGACGTGAGAATACGACCAGCATTTTTTTATCACGTGACAGTGATTTTTTTTGTATGAGTCTTTTTATTATTTTATGATATATTGTACTTTTTAGAATAGAAGATGGAAGTTTAGATTAAGATTTATTAAGAACTTTTTTTTTACATGACGTTATTGGCACCGTACATATAAACAAACCTTAACTCGGCCATCATAATGGCTCTGTGCGAAGAAAAGAGATTTCAGTTATAAAGTCCTTCTTACGCAACAGTGGTTGTTATTATCTAATTAGCGGTAACACTCCTGCCCGAATCATAAATTAAACCTACTCTCTGAACTATTCGGTGTAAAGTGGGTAAATCAAATAAAAGTTATTTCAATTGATTCCTGGTATCAATTTTAACAAGTTCATCTACAGCCTAGGATTTCATCTGACATACGAAATAAATATGGGACTTATTTTAATACATATAGTCATTAAATTATACATATCATTCGTGTATGAACAACACAAGTTTCTGTTGCATATTACGCTGGCTTGTACATATAGAAAAGATGAGTAAAGAATTAACGGAACAGATATACAGAGGAATACCACGTTCCAACTACCTAGATCAAATCGATCGGACACTCAAGGACGGAAACGTCAAGCACTCGAAACCGTCGAGCATGCATGAAGAGACTTGTGAATGCGGAAGAAGCAAAAGAGATATATAAGCTTAGAGAAATCTGGCGCTCTCTCTGTGAGTTTGTGTTGTTAATAGGCAATATAATTAGTAATATACGTTTTGGAAGAACGTCATCAAAACAAAGGATGTTTAATAATTTTGAAAACTGTGTGGGAATTGCTACCTGACATTATTATTATTGCTAGCCTTGTACATCCCACTGCTGGGCAGAGGTCTTCCCCAGACATAGGGATTTAATTTTATCTCCGGTATAAGAGGGCGTAGTTACTGGATTTTATTTTTTACTTTTTCAAGATTTTTACCAAGTTATTTTTTCTACAAATAGTAATGTTACCCTTGACTCTTCGAAGTAATGGTTCTCACTATTATTATAAGGTAAATGATAAAAGAGTAAAAGATGAATGTTATGATAAAAAAATTTATTTCTACACAATCACCTAGCAACTCGTCAATATATGACGTTTTGCAAACATTAGTTGAGAGCAACTTAACATAACTAGCATATAATTATTTGTAATTACGTACTCTCAATTTGATGCAAATTCGCAACGATTGTGCAATACATCAGAGTTTTATGATGCATTCTGCAATGGTCAAGCGTGTACTGATTTCGTCTATTATGTTATTCGTTACGCATTAGGGAGCTCACTCATAATTACATTCAAAGTTGAATCAAGCAATATGTTTTAGGCCTCACAATTCGCAAGAACTGATAGCTAATGAAGCGATTAGTGCACAGGAGCTGGCAACATTGATAATTTTGATTGACAATGATGATTGTTAAGCTATAGAATATTATGAATATTATTTAAGAGCCGTGGTGGCCGAGTGGTTTTTGCAGTTGCTGTTGCAGTTGCCTGCAACATGAAGAAGTTCAAATTCCAACTGTACCAATGAGTTTTTCTGAATATAAGTGTAGTGATTAGTCACATCACGAGCTTTACGGCGAAGGAAAAAATAGAGAGAAAACCTGCATACAAGAAGATATTCAAAGGCGTATGTATAGTTGAGTTTCAGTAACGGCCCCTTTATAGCCGTCGTATACCTGCAATCTTTGTGTTGCAGGCAATTATTTCAACCACATCCACCAACTTACTCTGACTCTTAAACTTGTACTAATAGTCTCCCAATTTTACGTTAACGCCTCCTCAGATATTTACGAAATTGAGGAAAACACTAAATCGCAATAGTGAGCAAACGACCAGACTCAAATTAGTATGACATTGGTTGCTACTTCATTTAATGAACAACTCGATAGAAAACTACTAACCTACTACTTTATTGTCGAAAAAAATTGCTCAAAAAGTTACCACAATACCGAAGTATCACTTGCGCGTGGCCACTCTGTTTTCGGAGTTATACTCTGTTGGCATCATAATGGGACTAAATAATGCACAATATAACAATCATCCCCCTCCCCAAGGAGCTCATTACTGGTACCTTATTTCATCGCGTAGGAACACAACACAAAAAATTGTGTTATTTGGTGTTAGCTTTACATATCATTGTGACACCACCATTGACTTGACTCTCATCCGCAATTTACAATTAGCACTTCAATTAAAGATGCCCCAGTTACGTCACAGCATGCCTTCTCAACGTGATGATCAATGCCTACTCGTAGTTGTGGCCGGTGCTTGTCAATAAGTGTGTAACCACTTTACTACTCGTTATTATTGCTTCACCGCAATAAGTTGAATCTTTTTCGTGTGTTGTAACGATAGTTACCTTCAAGGGATTTCAACTATATTTGATAAGAGTGATTGGGTCTTCATAATTTTTTTATTATGGTTAAAGTAACTTTTTCTTCTCAGGTGTCTGTGTGTACACGACGTTATTGATAATCGTCGTGTCAATGTTGATTATCCAGACGCTAGTTGTCATGTATTCGGCGAAAATAGGGTGTACGCCTCAGCCTCAACCCTTGTGAGAAGGCGAGAATATTAATTAGAACCTCGCTTTCAATTTCTTCGACATACTTGCAAGCACCAATTGATATACTACATATAGACCATGCTATACATTTTATAGACCATGTTTAATACCGCAAACAATAATATCGTAATTATTATTTATAACACTCAAATCAATGAGAGATGATTCAAAGATTCCGTTGAATGTTGTTAAACATAAAATTGAGCGACTCTAATCCAATGTTAGATGAACGTAATTCGAACAACAAAGTTGTACAGAAAACATTCACAAAATTATGAATATAAATAGCTATTGTTAGGAACGTGGCTCGGAGATAATTTGGTAAGTGATTACATCACTAAGCGTAGCATTATTATTTATTGTCGTCATTTTGGTCGACGTTCATTTTATAGAGCCGTTCATTTTATTTTATATATTTGACAAATGTTAGTATCGTTAAGTTATAAAATTCACCTCAACAAAGAAGTTGATTACGCTAATGGCGCGGTATTTTCAACTGTAGAAACATGTATCTTCATGCCTTGCCATAAGAGTGTTATATTTAGGTGACAGATAGTGAGCCCATCGCTATTTCCTAAGCAATATACAAACGTCTTTGTTTTTTATACTCAACCGATGCATACGTTGTATCAAAAGTTTCCTCTCGATGATTTCGTTCCCCGTAAAGCTCGTGAGTGTAACTCATTGATGACACTCTGTTTAAAATCAGGTAAACTCATTGCAAGCGACTACTCCAATCACTCGGCCACCATGGCACTCTAGATGCGACAGAGTAAATACATCTAGTCTTGAATGCCTCGTTTAGCAATTCCCAAGGATCATGGGTAGGGTATCCACGGCCAAATCTCCTATGAGACAATCAGCATGAATCGCTATACTACTTACCTCATATCCTCACCCCTTCCCACAAGCGTCCCTGAAAGGGTAGGCAGAGGTAGTACCCGCACACCCACTTTCCGCCAGAGATATATGTTCGGTGCCAACGCGACAGATGGCGAGTCCGTCGCCGTAACTCAAGCACGACTAAACATACGCCATTGAATTGCTTCCCAGACGTTTGTCCTCTCGATGTTTTCGTTCACTGTAAAGCTTGTGGTGTGACTAATCACCGTACTTAAGTACGGAAAAACTCTTTCGTACAGTCAGGATTCGAACTTGCGATCTTTGTGTCGCAGGCAATTACTCGAACCACTCGGCCAACCACGGATTTTACTACTTACCTATATTATATTAACGATACCAAGCACCTTTGACTCCAGCGATTTCCTTCTCTGTCGACCCGAGGAAACTCCACTGACATAGTTTTCTGTTACATCATTAATATATGCAGACACTTAGAAGATATTAATTAGATAATGTTGAATAATTATTTATACACAAATAACAACGCTATCGGTTCCGTGGTCCATGCATGATAAATTGACTGTCATATTAGTAAATAGTTGAACTGTCGAGGAAAAAACTAAGCTCGACCATTTTTTATATCAAAAAAGGCCTATATTATAATGACCGGAATACAAAGGATTACATACATACATACATACATATCATCACGCCAAGTCCCTAACGGGGTAGGCAGAGAGTATAGAGCGCCAGTTCTCTCTAGACTTACATACCTCTTTCGCTTCGTCCACATTCATCAGTCTCTTCATCCTCTTACTCCTTACACAATACATATATATCCTCAGGCCTGAGGAGGCATGAGGATATATATGTGGGTGTAGGTGTATAAGTAGTAGCCACACACCCACTTTCCGCCAGATATATATTTTAGGTGCCAATGTGACAAATGGCGAGTCCATCGCCGTTACTCAAGTACGACTGCATATACGCCTTTTAGTTTCTTCTCAAACGTATGCAGGTTTCCTTTAAATGTTATCCTGCACTGTTATTAACTTCAGAAAAACTCATTTTTCATGTTACTCAAGCTTACATAAAGCAGAAAATAATAAGTTCACACTAAAGGTACATCTTCCAATCCGTTTATTTATGAGTATTACACAATTGACGTGGATTTATTATTAGGGACGGCCAACTTGCCGCACTTTCCAACCATCGTACTTATTTACATATAGAATCTATGGTAATTACATTTTCTCATTACACATTATGTTACTTTTATGCAACACACAATTATTCGTCATAATTGTCGAAATAGCCGTGAATTTATTACATAATACGAACGACGGAAGTAAGTGCATATTTTGTCTAAGGTATTGAAATGTTGAAAATTGATATATTACATAATTCTTGGTTAATCATCATGCCTTCCCACAAGGGTCCCCAAAGGGGTAGGCAGAGGTGTGTAGGTAGTATCCACACATCCACTTTCCGCCATTTTAGGTGCAAATGTGATAGGTGACGAGTCCGACGCTATTACTTAGACGACTATACTTACGCCTTTGAAATTTTTTCAAACGTTTGCAGGTCATTTTACCGTTAAGCTCGTGGTGTGACTAATTTCTGTACTTAAGTTCTCATACTCTCTGCAAAAACTCATTGTTATAGTCGAGATTCGAACTTGCAATATTTGTGTTGCAGGTAACTTCTCGAACTACTCGGTAACCACGACTCTAACTGTTGATTAACCTTTCATAATTACTTTAAATCATCTTATAAATTTAGCTGCCGAATTTCACAATAAGTGTAAAGGACTTGTAAACTTGTAAAATAGTTTTTTTTTAACTACATGTCATACATTTTTGCCTTGTATATAAATTAATGTACGTTCTACATTTACCTTGCAACCGATACTTTAAATTTACTTTATCCGATACATTAAACTAATTGAGAGTTGATATTTTCTTAAAGGTTATTAATATAATGTTACCTCAAAATTATATCAAATGGGTATTTTGTTTGCAAATATTATCCACATATTAACTTCGCCTATTAAATATTAAACTGGAAGCTATTACATTTTTAACCATCCAAGGACCTTGAAAAATAGCCTGAAGATAATGTACAAAATACATTTGTAAGAATAATAACCAACTATATATATTTAAAAGTTTGTACAAAATCGTGTACTTCGGTATTTTATTTAATGGTAAATTGAAATTTGGGTGTGGTGAGTGTTAAAGGCACGAGAGCTATACTGAGATGCGAGACAAAGATACCAATAATAGCCCAGTTACAGCTGAACTTTCTGCGAATTTCGTCTCGTTTCTTCAATATATTTTTAACAACATTCCAAACACGGGTTATATGAAACAATGTGTGTTAAATAATGCTAAGTGAAGCTCAGTTTAAAAGCATTAAGTCGGCCTAGATGAAAAACTATTCAATCTCGACTTGTGTCTAGTTAGAGAGATAAATGATCTTTAATATACATAGTTCTTTAATGAAGAAGACGTAATTCTCATAGTAGCATCGAACCGACGCGACGCCAACGCACGACATCTCGCGTTAATTTTCACTTTTTCCTCAGAGATGCTTCATGTACCGACACTTAGTATGTATGAATTCGGGTGTAATAACCGATGGCACGTGTCATGTTATGTTTATACTTTCAGTGGTCTAATCGAGACAGCGCCCATTCATTGTCATGACGACGGTTTTGGCCGTTGGCGAGTTGCATAACAACTGTTTGTGCGCATATAATTGTATTGTTTGCGTCAACTCACATAAAGCTACCACTAAATATTTTTGTACTTTCTCATCTTTCACGCGCAATTCTCACATATTTAATTCAGTAATAAAAATGTGTGAAAGGTTTCCCACTCTCACTGCACAGACAAACGGATCGTGCAGAGCGATTTTCTATAAATGAGCCGGTAAGTGCTAATTTTTTGTTATTGAATGATAAATTACTTGTACGATGATGACTATGATCATACATTTGGACGCTACTAAGGAATATATTGATGCCAGGATTACTACACGAGTTTGAGAAGAAATTGAAAGGCGTGTATATAGTCATGCTTGAGTAACGGCGATGGACTTGCCATTTGTAACGATGGCACTTAAAATATAAATCTCTGGCGGAGAGAGGATGTTTGGGTACTACCTGTATATCTCTGCCTGCCCATTCAAGGACCCTACTTGGAAGGCGTGAGGATAAATTATATTATTATTACCAATTCCTCAACTAGGCTAGGTCTGTAATTTAGGTAATTTATTCGTACGGAGTTCCATCAATGTGAATGCGAAATGACAACAAGAAAAGTCAAATAACCTTCAACTAGACAGATACCAACCAAAACGAATGCCCAATGACTGAATAAGTGTTAAATACTCAGTTAAATACTAGTCTTTTGACTGAATGACGAACACCTTTCTTGACTGGAGTGAGCAAATTGTGTCCCAAACGCTTCAAGCGAGACGTTTAAACAAATGAGTATTCAAAGTTCAAGCAGAAATAACATTTCAGATGGACCATTACTATAATTGGTAAGGCGAATTTCCTTATCGTTTGTTGTACATTTTAAAACAAAGTTATCAACTGCATACTGCCAGTCCTTGTACTCGAGTAGTCTATGGGTGAGCTACACGCAGCGGGCTGTCAGCACCCTGCGGATCCAATATAACACCATCTTTAGGGTGCTGATGGGGCTGCCTCGCGATTGCAGCGCTTGGGGGATGTTTACGGAAGATGATCAGATGGATTCCATGCCATCCTACGTAAGAAAGTTGCTTCCCTTCTCCAGCGTGTGCGAGACAGCCGCAACAGCAAATGATTGCCTCCCGCACAGATTGTCCCATTCAAAACAAATGAATGCGCATAGTGACAGGCCAAATTTAGTTGTGTCTAAGAAAGGAAATAATAACTAATAATCTTCAAGTAAATTATAATGTAATAGAATGAATTCAATTGTATGCCTAATTTGAATTTAATGTTATGGATTGTAATTGTTATTTATTTTAGTGTTTTTGTGTGTAAACGTGTTAAATTGATTGATGTATTTTGTATGGTTGCCAATGTGACTGAAATAAAACTATTATTATTATTAATTATTATATTATTATCAACAAATTTATTATCACAAAGATAATTGTGTATGCAGATATAATAATAGAAACTAGATAAATACACGTATTTAGGGCTCCATTACTTTTTAATGATACAACAGAAAAAAAATCAAACAAATGTTACAGGAATCAAACCTGAATATTATTTAATAAGTCATTGAATATTAACTAAAATTTACATCAGCGTTCGTATTTCAATTAATTAATATGCATACATGCAATAATAATCAATAACATGTAATAAAAGTTACACTGAAATCTAGATCTTTGTAATATTAATAGTATTTTGGTCAATTATTGCAAAAATAATAATTGCTGGCCTTGTTTCCTTGTTCCTGTGTTCCACTATATTATGTTTTATATTAGGAATATTTTATACATTAGGAATTTAGCGTAGTGTATTAAGGAAGTAATAAAACAGGGACGAGAGAAAGAGTAAAACCAATGTTGACAAGAGTTAGGTATAAGGAAAAGTTTTTATTTCAACGCGGGCAAGTAAAGAGAATGTGCTAGATAGACGCAAAACTCTAATCTATATATATAAAAATTAATGTTTGTCTGTATGTCCTTTGTGTAATCGTGTCGGCTGGACCGATTTTGGTGAAATTTTATGTCTTCATGTGGTTTTGAGAATGTTTTAGATTCAGAATTGAACCCAATAGGTGGCGCTGCGTTCTTGTTTCAGAAAATATTAACTTTTTCAACGGGTGACGCTGGGCGGGACAGCTAGTAAAGTATAAAAGACAAATAAAAACATAGAAAATGGACAGCGCCCCCTAGTGGCATAGCGTCATATCTCTTGAGTACTGACGTTCATATTATAACATCGATCATATAACTAAAGGTAGCTAAAACACTGGTTAGTTAACCTACAATACTTAAAGCCAGTTCTCGATAGATGGCGCTACAGGAAATCCAATTAAAGCGTATGAGGATAATATTGAAGTCAATTAAATCAAACGGAATAAAAGTTATTAAATAATGCTAATATGTATCCATAGATGGCGCTATACAAAATAAAAACTGAAAACAAGCTAAATATGATACGGCCTTTACTGTAAGGTTATTGGGTGTTTATTCGATGACGGGATGCATGACCTAGTGCGGTTTAACCGCATCGTAGAGTTAAAGGTACCTACTTAAATTTTTTTTTTTTTTAACAGCTTTTGGAATGTGGAGAAAAACCTATTGTGAATATTTTTTTTCAAGTCATACACTCTATCGTTGTTAGCAACTATAATACTCCAACACTATATACCTACTAGAAAGTATATCAATCACGGCGACCATACCCATACCTTATCATACCATACCATACCTTACCATACCATAACATACTTTATCATACCATAACACACCATAAGGCAAGCTTTATGCTGCTGTATGAAAAGCCCCTTAAAACCCTATTCTTGCAATGAAAAGTTACACATACGGTATGTATGTCAGGCCAATCCCTCCGGGGTAGGCAGAGAGAGTGGAGCACCAGTTCTTTTGAGACCTATTTCGCTTTATTCCCCAATGCATCCATCGTGAAAGTTTTTTTAATACATACAGCCTATTGGTTAATAGAAAATGTACCATCGTTATATTATTATATTAAAAATACCAATAATAACTAGATTAATAATTAATATCAAATCGTAAACATTTTAATGTCAAAATCAAAAATCAAAATCAAAATATTTTATTCAACATAAGGGACACAGGGAACACTTATTGAACTTAATTGATAATATCTACTTCTTATTCAATGATCTTATTAAAATGTCTACTTGTTTAATATTTTTAATAATGTTTACACTCCTTTCTAGAGATAATATATGCATTGAAAGTGTAGTAGGTTCTTCCTGGCTTCTAATGATTGATATAATTTTCCGGCGCCTAATGTTCTTATTATATTTGATTACTATGGAGTGATCCATTAGCGATAATAACATTCATTAGCTATACATTTTTTAGTACGTGAATACGCATTAAATGTAAAAATAGAGCACTTCGTTAGATTTCCAATGTGGACTTTGTCATTTCATTAACATATATTCATAAATCTCTTTGTACTTTACCGTCTCTGAATGATATTTATTGATTGTACCTCAATTTAAATGTCCCATATACTTTCCGAAGTGGTAGGCAAAAATGTACAGAAATTACACTTACATTTAGCAGATTTTTTATAGAGCCATCCGTGGCTGCCTATTAGGGCGAGTAGCCGTCTGCAAGGAAAAAGAGGGTATAGTTTCATCTGTCTATCCTTTCAGGGACCTTCGTAGGAAGGCTTGTAAATGTAAAATAACAACTGTATCATTTAAAATTGTATTCGAATAATAAAACATTTACAGCTTTTCGAACGTGGATGTTATTAGAAGAACCTTCTGTGAAGGAGTTTTGTGAAGTCACAGTCAGTCATACACTTTATCGCTGTTAGCAACCATTATACAAGTATATCAACCATGGTTTAATATATATATACCATAAGGTTGTATGCTGCTGCTGACAACTGTATGGCAGCAGCAATTAAGCCAAACGCTACATATTCAGCCACTGCTTGGAAATGTCTAACAGTCGTATATCTACATACCTACTCATCACGCCTAATCCTTCCTAGATGTCTAATCTTTGCTCAATTATAGTCAAAGGTCACATCATTATGCCTAATTCAGGTAAATTTAAGAGCAAGCTACACTGATCGTGATCAAAACAACGGAACTCGTCTCTTAGCATTCCTTGTCGTGTCCACTTGTGCCAATTTACTTGTCTATTACTACACTTCTGAGTTTAATTTTAATCTACTGCTTAGCTTTATTCACGATTCCGCCTTCAAGGAAAATAATACTTAAATTACTTATGAAATTACGGTTACCCAAAGAAACCAAGTGGAAAATAAAATACGCTAAATAAAGTCTCTGACCACAATATCAGAGGTATAAACTGCAGAAAATTTCTGCATATACGCCTGTATCAAATCGCAGGGTTTCTGTCAATCTCATAAAAAAAACAATGGTTACCTTCACCGTAAAGCTATTAATTATTGTGCTAAAGTTTAAACCTTATTGATAAAGACCACCGGGACTTGGACAAGTCCTGAGTGCAGGTTCCAATGTAACATAACAAACATTATTACAAATCCTAAAACACCGTTGGTGCATATTTCACTTATGATGGCTTCGTAATTTCTTTATCATGCCCTCACTATGAAATTATGTCATTTATTAAATCTGTCAAGTTGACAAGCTGACAAGTTGACAAGTTGACATCAAAAGTTAAAAACTATCCTTTACAAAGCTATGTGGTCCACATCCTTCTAATATCATAAATGCGAAAGTTTGTGAGTATGAATGAATGTTTATTACTCAATTACACTCCGGCTGAACGGAATTAAATGAAATTGGCACAGAGATAAATTGTTAGCTAGATTAATATATCGAGAAGTTGCCTGCGACGCAAAGGTCGCAAGTTCGAATCCCGACTGTACCAATGAGTTTTTCTGATTAGTCACACCACGAGCTTTACGGTGAAGGAAAAGAAAACATCGAGATTAAACCTGCATACGTCTGAGAAGGAATTCAAAGGCATATGTATAGTCTTGCTTGAGTAACGGCGATGGACTCGCCATCTGTCACGTTGGCACCTAATATACCTCTGGCGGAAAGTGGGTATTACCTATACACCTCTGCCTACCCCTTCGGGGACCCTTGTGGGAAGGCGTGAGGATATATTATTATTATTTATTTATGTATAGGATATTTTATATCCAAAATCAAATATTACACGGGTGAAACCGTGGGCACAGTTTAATAATATATTATAAGATGTTCAAAGATTAATTTCAAAAAAATTGTTTTTAAGTTGTAACTTCACACTGCATTGCATGAAGATTGTTACACTCCCAGCCTAATCAGTAGGGACACGGTGTTATAGATACAATTATATGAACAATGGATTCATAATATATTTGGCGAGAGAATTGGCGTTCTTCTCTCCCTGCCTACCCTGTTAGAGACTCGGCGTGGTATATATGTATTTGGCATACATAGGCATACATTTATCAAGTAGTGAGACTAGTCAATCAAAATCAAAATATTTTTATTTCACATAGGCCTAGATGGGCACTTATAAAACGTCGAAAAAGTGCAGTCCAGTCTTCATTCGTTTAAGCTCAATTTCAAACGAATCAAAAATCGCCTAATCTCACATATGGTAAATCCAAGTACGTTTAATCTAGGTGATTCCAATTAGAAACAGTTTTTGCGGCCGCCTTCTCCACTAGCATTTGCATTTTTTTCAAGAAATACGTGCATTCGTGCGATATTCAAATGTCCTAGGAATGACAAATTCTTATGTAAAAAGATTGATTAGCCCTAGATGGATATCGTTGGGTTCTAGATTTTTTTCATTCTTCTACACTAATATTATGAAGAGGAAAACTTTGTTTGTTTGTTTGGTTGTAATGAATAGGCTCAAAAACTACTGGACCGATTTTAAAAATTCTTTCACTGTTGGGAAGCTACACTATCTTCGGTGAACATAGGCTATATTAAATTGGACTTGATAGGTGGCGCTGCGATCGAGTTTCAGGAATTTAACTTTTTCACCCGGGCGAAGCTATCCCTTTCTGTGTGTCTTAAGGTGGATTCGAGAATGGTTTGGATTTACAATTGGACCCGATAGATGGCGCTGCGATCGTGTTACGGGCAATTTAACTTTTTCACCCGAGCGAAGCTGGGCGGGACAGATAGTATTACATAAACTTGAGGTCGCGGGTTTGATTTCCGCTGAGGGCAGATATTTGTGTGATGAAAATAAGTATTTGTACCTAAGTCTTGGATGTCCTATATATTTATGTATATCTATGGTAACATGCTACATGCACAACACTAGACAACATGCATGTTGTCTTGTTACCATAACACAAGCTTTGCTTAATTTGGCGCCGTGTCAATTTGTGTGGAATTGTCCCAAGTTATTTATTAATGTATTTATAATTACTTAATATTTTTCGTTCAAGAATCTCGGAAAGGGTAGGTAAAGGCGAGTATTACTTACTCACTCATTTTCGTCGGAGATATATTTTAGGTGGCGCCCATCGACATAATAAGCTCTGGTGGCCGAGTGGTTCAAGTAGTTGCCTGCGACACAAAGATCGCAAGTTCAAACCCCGATTGAGCCAATGAGTTTTTCTGAACTTAAGTACAGTCGTTAGTCTCACAACGAGCTTTACGTGGAAGGAAAACATCGAAAGGAAACCTGCATACGTCTGTCTGTATACATATGTCACGTTTGCACCTAAAATATATCTCTGGCGGAAAGAGAGTATGTTGGTACCAACTATACACCTCTGCCTACCCCTTCTGGGACCTTTGTGTGAAGGCGTGCTTGAAAAAGGGTGATATATTAGTCATGTGACCTTTGAGAAATTCTAAATCATACCTCTATTGAAATTATAAGGTACCTTTACCTGTTTATTACGGCGTTTACCATTATCCTCGGGATGATAGACGTATCTGTCACGCTGTCACGTCCCTACGACCCCGGCAAGTACCTTCGCTGTCGGAAATACAAATTGCTCGCTGTCCCTAGCTATTCAATTGTCGTCCGTGCCTTTTATACGCTTAATACCATCTGCACAAAAATAAGAGTAATCAAAACCGTAGTACTTCGTGACAAAGATAAAGCAGTTAGGAAGCATTTCATTAATGTGTAAGTGAGGTATTTTGTCCACGATCTTATAACGCTCTGGCAGGGGTCAACAACAGTTAATAGATGCATATCATGTCTTTGTCGTGAATACACTTGTTAACTCTCTATTTTACATAACTGTTTTTGTCTCTGAGATTCTGACGAACCTTTGTGTCGTTCGACCAATGTCTTGTGACCAGCCACTTGCTTACAATAAGTAAAAATCTTTAAGCTGTGAATGAAATTTGTTCTCCTGCAGTATTTTTATAACACATGTCCCCTTCGGACTAACTTCTATCTGCAGTGAAAAGTGGGTATATGGGTACTATGTGACTTTCCCTGTGTTTTTGGGTACCCTTATGGGAAGACGTCCAGATTTAGACCGGATTGGTACAAATTTTCGAATTGAAATTGAAATTTGTATTCGAAAATTGAAATTTTCGAAATTGGAAGAAAAATAAATGCAGGGATAAGAGAGGTAGAGCACAACGGGTTTCCCGTTCGAATTTTGAGCTGCCCGACTGGGGCAGGACCTCCACCTTATAGAAGTCCTTAGCCAAATAACACAATTTTTTGTGTTGTGTGAATAAGGTTTCCAGTAATGAGCTCCTTGGAGGATTGTTATATTGTGTTGACAGCAGAGTCCCATTTGAGGATTGGTCCCATTATGCTGCCAACATAGTATAACTCTCCGAACACAAAGTGGCAACGCGCATGTGATACTTCGCCATTGTAAGCTTAAATAGACTGCGGTAACCGTTTTCCATCGGGTGGGCCGTATGCTTGTTTGCGACTCTTGTTGAATAAAAAAATGGAACAAGGCATAACTTTATCTGATACCTGCTGTTTTCTGCTATCAAGTATTTCCATGTTCCCAGGTACTTGAGGTCTCTAAACTGAAGAATGGAAGGAAATATCGCAGGATAAAAGACCCAAATGGATAATCTAATCATCGAAGGTAAGACTCACTCTGGCTCTAAGAGCCCTATACTAATAAGTAAGTTCCGACCCTACTGACGTTGCAAAACTAAGCCTTGTATACGCTATAACAGTACTACTGCGTCAAGAATGAAACTGTTAACCTTTTTATTTCTATTTGCAAAAGTACAATTTGCATGTCACTTGCATGAGTACAGTGCCTAATTCGTTTTGTGAATCTCATATATTCCAGGGATTCGTTCGGAAACGTTAAGTCGGAATAATTCGTTTTCTGAATCTTATATATTCCAGGGATTCGTTCGGAAACGTTAAGTCGGAATAATTCGCTTTCTGAATCTTATATATTCCAGGGCTGGCAGAACTGGCTTCTTGTTACAGTCATAATTCAACAATTTGTAAATGTCGTTCGTGGTCAGGTGAGTTAGGTAGTTAGGTTAGCCAACATAGGTAAATTAAATCACAGGAGTATAAAAACCGAAAGACAAGGCGTCTAACAGGCGGCCATTACTCCTTAGTTTCTCGAATAGAGCAAAACAGGGCGGGTCTACCTCAACGGAATGTTTACTTATACGGATAACGAATATTATTCATATAATTTGGAATACGGACTTATTCACAGCATGTTGCCAAAAATGGACTGGATATTTTATCTCTTGGATATCAACAAGTTGGCGAGGTTACAGCCCGAATTTGGGATTTATTCCTTGCAATTAGCCTCGCACGATTGAATAGTAAAAAATATCGTATCTTTTTACTAAATCTACATTCCACTAAATTAACACCCTATAGGCTGACGTCAGAACCAGAGTACGTATGGATTTTAAGCACTTGAGTTTAACTACTTTAAGTGAAAGAATGCAATGATAAAAAGGTATCATCTAACAAAAACTTTATTATAAATAACAAAAAGTAAGCTTTACGAAATACTGACCTTTAAATCTAATATAATTCAGCAATAATCTCTCCTTACACGCTTCAATAACCTAATTGTACATGTCGATTGTTTTTACAATTCTTAACTATAAGTATACAGTACGTACATTACATAACGATAATACAGCTTATTTATTTGTTTCAGTAGACTTTCAAGAGCTATTAAGTATCATTTGTGCTGTACTTTATCTACTTTCGGCGATCTTTTGTAGTGTCCGAACGTGACGCCGCCGGCAGCCGTGTGGTACATTTGATTTGGAAGAAAACCTCTTTCGTAATGTCTGGGGGCGTTATGCGAATGTAACAAGTGTCGTCCACTCGACAAAGCTTCGTACGCTTCCAAAGGATCCTTCGCAAAGCCACGTTTCAAGTACTCTATTTGAACACTAGATGGTATGTACGAATCGAGAAGAGAAGCAGGTCGTCTTTTGTATGGAGGACCGTAAGGTTCAGGCCTCTGTGTATGACCGTCATGTGGAGCTCCATTATACACCGGCTTTGCCAGTGGCCTATACATCGGTAGAGCTTTAGGAATATGCGATAAATGTGGCGGGGGACCCTTCAGTAGCAAAGCATTAGGATGAGGTAGTTCCGAAATAGAACTGTGTCTGAATTCATCCCTGTGAGGTGTGCGAGATGTATAATACCGATAATCTGAACTAGGCGGTGCCTTTGAGTATGTCACCTCTGCTTGTGCAGTATATTGTTTAGTAGCTTCTTGGTCATTCTCTTGGACTTCAGCCACTGTATTAGTCTCCGTGTACTGTGGCGCTTGGTAATGGTAGCCCTTCGGTGGACTAGTAGGTGCAACAATTGTAGGTGTGTACTGTACCACTGGCATTTGATAAGTGAGAATAGACGCCACTGTCGGGGCTGGGGTGGCGGTAGGTTGGGGTGAATAACTTACGTACGTCACCGGCGGTGGGACGTATTGTTGGACGTAGGTTTTAGTCCCTGGACTTAAATAGGTCGGAACTTGTATGTAGTTTGGTTGCGTTTGGGCAACCTCTGGGGCTGTCGGGTAAGAAACGCGAGGAGCAGAGTAGGCTGGACTAGGTTGCGGACTGGGAATCGGACCAGAATGCTCATGCTCGTTATAGTACTGAGGGACTAGATAGATCTGCATCGGCACATTGGACAAGTATCCAATCATCGCTTGTTGCGGCGCTGAAGGTTCATATTGCTGCTTAGCGGCAACCGATGGAGATTTTTCCGGCGGCTCGGTGACATCGTACTGGTGGATGTAGCGAGTTTGTTGCGATGGTGAATTTTCAAAGTATCGAAGAATGCCACTTTTCAAAAACTCCAAGGGCACCAGTCCTTGGCTGGAACCCTGCGCCGAGCCCTGTGATCGAGCGTCGGACTCCCCAAAGTCCTTTTCCTTTTCGCTCTTCAAGTTGTCTTCTTCAATGTCTTGTAGTTCAATTTTCTTATCAGCACCCACGACGAGGACCAGGAGAAAAATGGTCGCCACCTGAAAGTAAAAGCGGAAAGGTGAGTGTACGAGGTGGACGGCCGCGGCGCGTGCGCTGACCGGCAAAACGATGAGCCGCACCTCGTATTACCACAAACAGGTGAGCGGCAAAAAATAGACTAGAGCCTATTATGAAACCGGCTTACTGCGCACAGCAGGTACTTGGAAACGGGAGCTAGCTTTTACTCGCGTTTCATTTGGCTTAAAAATTCCTACACTTTCGCACTCAGTTACGTACGTACAGTCACATTAAAGATCATAATTAAATGAACATTTCGGATTATGAGTTCACGCTTGTTGAATGCGCCTTTAAGCGCCAGCGAGCCAGGTGTGGTGAAAACATAAGTAGAAGACTAATTAGGCGTGTTGTGGCAACGCTTGTATCGTTATGCAAAACAATTTCGTATGCGTTAAGACGGATTGATGTGTGAATTTCTTTATTTTGCGAAAAAAACGCGACCAAATTGTGAAACTAAATTGTCATTGTTTTCACATCACTCGCAGCGTGGTGGCTTCATGTGGTGAATCATAATTAAATTACTTTACAACGTCAAACTGCGAAATGAGTTTTTTTCTTGTGTTACCATTGGTTATTTGCTATTATTACATGCATATCATCAGAGCAGGCAGAGAGAGTAGAGCGCCAATTCCACTCTAGACTTTTGACCTCATTTGCTTCATCTACATTCATCATTCGTGCTATAAATAGCCACAATTGCTCAGCTATCTGACAACTGTCTGCTTAGGTAATTAGCTCTTGCCGGGAAGTTAAAAGCCGCGAGCACGATTCCCGCGATATTCAACTGATACTTAAACATTAACCACCTGCGTTTCCCATTCCCTTCAAAAGACTTAACTGTTCAGATAGAATCTCCAATGAAGCGACCTACAAAGTGTGAATGATGGTGTAATAGTTATGATGAAGAAAGGCATATTACGTTAGTTGGGAGTGTTTAAAGGTTTATACAAAATATTAGCAAGTTCTGCCTTGAAGATAAAATATTAGAACGATAAGATTAGTTCAAACATGTATACATATAGGACACGATAAATTCAAATAGAGCTTAAATGGCTGACACAGAGATAATAGAGCCTTCCCATCAAAACTGCGCGGGCCTTGACGTATGGTTGTACATTCTTTATGGTATGAATTATTGACAGACCCATAAAGAATTTCAAAAATGTATGATGCAATCTATCTTTGTAGGCGAAAAGAATAATTTATTTTTATAACACTCCAATTAGTTCACCCACTCCTTAATGATGGATCTCTTTTTTATTGCGTGTAATTGTTTATTTAAATTGTTGTGATTGCACTGCTATACCCGTAGGCGGTATGGCTCAAGCGCTCCTCTCATTTGCTGGTGTATAGTGGGTTATTGATTTCTGACAGTTGAGAGATACGAAGCTGCACTTGTGCCTTGATTGATTATCATTCTTATGCTATGCTTTAAACTAGCATTACAAAATCAATATATTTTATTCAACGTAAGTGAGACTATAATATAAACTAAAGTTACCACCGTTTCCAACAAAAAAAAACTGCTAGGATTTGTATGGTGCCTCTGTTTAAGTCGGATATTCAATAAATAAAAAATAGCAACTATTTTTTTCAAATTTGTCATACAGTATAGGATAAAGTCACGTAGTTATACGCCGCCCGGATAACATAGCCGAGACTCTAGTCTCATAATCGTTTATATATAACGATATCTATCATTAACTCCTTCAGTAAAAAAGATAGCTCTTAGATCTAAGTGTGGGGTGGCGAGTGATTCCGACTATGATAGGTGATCTTATTATATAATGGATAATCTAATGTCTTTTATTGAATAACTTCGATCATTTTGCAGGAACGCTGCAAGTTTACGTAATCATAACATATCGATGTGATCATAATATACATATTTGTACCATAATAGTATACAGATTTTAACAAGCCATATTTTAAGATATAATGCCAAACGATTACTAACTACTATAAATGGTTGTAGGAGAATTCTTCAATTGATTTGAAAATATGCCTCTCTAATCAAGATAGTTTTGACGTTCTATGTACATATATGGTTTTTATGATTAATTTAATGTCGATCCTTTTCAAGTTTTTAAACGAGTTTTTATGGCCAGGCTTAGTATTATATTTATACCTACAGATCAAGTATACTAGAAGGTAAGAAGAAGAAAAACACCCTCTTTTCGCAGAAGAAATGGATATTAAGGTTCCAACGTGGCAGTGAGTAAAGAGTTTCTCAAGGAAGGATGGCGGATGAATGCAGATTTACTCTTTTTTTTGTCGTTTTCGATGTCGATTTACTCGTTTTCGCCTCAATGCACAATTTATAATAATAATTAATTTATTCAGATATTAAAATCTTAAAATTATGATGAATCAATGAATATATTTCAGACTCAACTCTTGGTTTTGGAACTCCAATTTGCAATGTTTGCGTTGCAGGTGGAACTGAAACCAATCGGCCATAATTTTCGATCCCCTCCTTAACTTTACTTTGAACCATATTTATCTTATAATTCATATGAACATATATTCTCAAATCACCCTCAATCTCTGCCATACGTAACAACGGTAATATTTAAAAGTATATTTATTTAAACGAGAACCTACTTAAAATCGCCTAAAATGTTTTTATGGCAAACTTATGTGGTGGGGTTTTGTGAAATGTATAGATGATGCCACCGCTGTGGCAATCGCCCATGGGTCACGGAAGTAGATTACGGGCGATGTAGGCGTGTTCTTGATTGCCACCTGAGTTAGGTATAAATATACCTGTGCGTCTAACATGATGTTTTGCATGGAAAGTCAACGTGTCAAAAATGTATGTAGAATTTTGATAAGGTTACGTAACGGTTGGATCACAGTACAATTGTGTTTACACTTTTGATACTGTGCTAGCGAGTGGACTATGCAAAGCACACTATGCGGTTTATAATAGAACGGCACTTCCATGTAAAAACCTAACCACACTATGATTATAAGAATATATTACCAAGTGCGATGAACTATTCCTAGAATTACAGAACCAGACCAAGATGTGATGACTTAACTGGTGTCATAATCGTGCTTTGAGGATTACGCATATAATAATGCAGTGCTTCTATTTCCCCACTGACTTTCCAAATCATATATTGCTATTAGACGATATTTGCGTGAGTGTTCGGGCTTTGGTGAGTCCCGCACGGGTAGGCAGAGAGGCTAGAGCGCCAGATCTCTGTTGACTTACTTCATCAATATCTACATTCTCTCTTTGTACATGCTCGCCGATATCGAGTACTCTTGATGCTCCCATTTTTTACTGTCCGATCGATTTGAACTAGGTAGGTTGGAAAGTGCTCTTCGTCTGCCTCTTCTTCCGTAAACGTTCCCGCTATATTTTATTTGGTCAATCTTTCATCACTCATCCTTTCGAAATTCCCTAAACAACGTAACATACCATACTTCATCTTCACAGTGTCACCCTCGTTCACGCCAGTTGCTTTAAAGTTAAAGGTCCTTTAAAGGACACGATATGGTCCAGTAATACCTCAAACTTATGGTTTATGTGGCGGTTGAGTTACGCAAGTCGAATTATTTATGAGTTCGTATATACACATATACAAACCAATTTAATTGAGGCTAATAGATTGAAGCAATTAATGATTTAGAAAATAAAATGTTTAATAATAAATCTTAGATAACTTGCGAAACATGTCCGAACACGTATATTCGCTGAACAATAATAGTGAGGGGAAGTGAGTAGTCGATTCGAGCACACAAACTCGACGAATAAATTAGATTAAAAAAAATCGGCTAACAGTGAGTTCACGTGTGTCAAACGTATGTAAACCAAAAATTACTGTATTAAAACACACCCATTTATAGACATAATAAAATTATAACCATTTATTTACGAGTAAAGAAACGTTACGAGTAGCCTCACACACAAACCAAGAAATGCGGACACCATACGCGGTCTTACCGATCCTCAAAAGACTTTCAATTCAATTTTGCTTTAACTGCTTTGTTCTCCGCGTACTTACAAATAGAATTTAATTAGCATAATAAGCGTATAGGAGCATCGCTTCATTTGCGTTTTCCTTCTATGATGGTTGTTGTTTAGGGAAGATAAGTTTTCACAGATTTCTCTATTCTCCTTTTGCTGTAAATTTACCGATTTTTAATTTGAACACAAAGTGCGCAAGACTGTCTTAAAAAAATAGTTTTAAAGAGATATGAGAAGTTTTGTATGGGTGACGGCAGCACGCAAGCCTTGACACCTGAATACATCGCCATCAAAAAGGTATTATAATAATGGTCGTATTGAAAACAAATATCATCTAATACCTAAATAATCAAGGCTGAAAAAAACATATCCTTCTTCGCCTTCCGATACCCACTTTCCCACCCAACCACTTTCCGCCAGAGATATATCTTAGGTGCCAACGTGACAGATGGCAAGTCCATCGCCCTAGCTCAACCACGACCTATACATACGCCTTTGAATTTCTGCTCAAACGTATGCAGATTTCATCTCGGTGTTTACCTTTACCGTAAAGCTCGTGGTGTGTCAAATAATTGTTCCTAAGTTCAGAACAACTCATTGGTACAGTCGGGATTGGAACTTGCAATATTTGTCTTGCAGGTAACTACTCGTACTATTCGGCCATCACGGCTCTGGCTAATAAGTTATACAGAATATTAAAGATAAATGCCAAAAGACAATGCACATCGAAGAATATTTGGAACTTTTTTTAACATCAACATGGCTATACAAGACGCCTATGGACGCTTGCAGCACAAAGGGTGCGCGTTATTCCCGCGGTGCCGAGCCTGAAATATTTTTTCCCACCCTACTTGAGGAAATATAACCTACTAAGCTTATAGCGTAGTTGAAATACGCTTCTCAAATATTACCGAGTTGGTTTGTCACAATTGCATACCTATCATGCCGCTTACAATTATAATGACCTGGGGCATATTGTATAAATATTTGATAGAACTGAATTCCTTGATATTGCGTAAAATGGCAAGTAAAATATTTCCTACGGTGTCGTTCTTAAAATCTTGCGTCTAATTACACAAATTGGCATAGTCCGAAATTAAGCAACAGTTTGATAGCTAGATAACGATATACATAAATACGTCCAAGACTAAGGTATAAATACTCGTGTTTGTCACAATTATCTGCCGACAGCGTGAATCGAACCCAGGACCACAAGTTTCGCAGCAAGGATCTCTTACCAATAAACTAGACGGCCGTCAATTTTTTTAAAGAAACTAGCGAAATTGTTATGTATTTATTCAATAATTAGCACGCCTATGCTAATCTACCGTTATGTTCCTACGACTGCGACAGACAGCTTGGCGGCAGCATTAAGGAACTGTGATTGTATTTCGCTCTCAATCAGCTGTAACAGAATCTGCTATGCTGAAGTACCAAATTGGCACCAAATATATCTCTGGCGGAAAGAGGGTATTACCTATACAACCCTGCTTACCCCTTCGGGGACCCTTATGGGAAGGCGTAAGGGTATATATGCTATGTATCTATGTATATGTATCTATGTATATGTATCTATGTATATGTATCTCTGTATTAATGCCTTAGCTTAAACGTAACCGCCAAAGATCTAAAACCTAGAGAAAATTTCTACTGCACATGAAAGCCAATATCCGTTTAAGGCTTCGAATAATCATGCTTACCCTAAAGAGGCACCGTGAAGATGCTAATGACCATCTTCTACCATCGTAGTCAATACGTAAGGAAGACAAAAAATCTTAGAGTTAAATTTAATTGCCTATTTAGGCATAAAACCCACTCTCTCCATGAAAGGTCAAAGTATATTGCACCTATTGTTTTAACAACTTAATTAACATCTATCAAAGTGTAGACCGATCTAGGTTTAAGAGTAGTTTTAATACGTATGCTTCCGGCTTTAATGAATAGGTCAACGGTTGTGTTACAGCAGATGAGATTTTATACCATTATTCTTTCGTTTCTAATGGATTGTTGACATGAACTAACTCATCACAACAAGATTATGATCGGTGGTTTGTGAGGTGTGACCATAACAAAGTGTGTGTTCAGTAGCAAAGCCAATTAAATAATATACGGTTAGGTATATAGGTTATTATAATGTATATATCCCCACGCCTTCCCGCAAGGGTCCCCGAAGGGGTAGGCAGAGGTGTATAGGTAATACCCACACACCCACTTTCCGCCAGAGGTATATTAGGTGCCAACGTGACAGATGGCGAGTCCATCGCCGTTACTCAAGCACGACTATACATACGCCTTTGAATTTCTTCTCAGACGTATGCAGGTTTCCTCTCGATGTTTTCCTTCACCGTAAAGCTCGTGGTGTGACTAACCACTGTACTTAAGTTCAGAAAAACTCATTGGTACAGTCGGGATTCGAACTTGCGACTTTGCGTCGCAGGCAACTGCTCGAACCACTCGGCCACCACGGCTATTATAATGTTTTTCTGATAGTTTATGTTTTTATTGATAGTGTATTTTTTTAGGCCAGTTCTATAAATATATTGCACTGGACATTAGCAAAATAAATGTAACGATGTGTATCTTATCAGACTCTGATAAGAGTACATCCAGCTCTTGAACTTGTGATGGTGATGAATTATATATACACATATATTTATACACGAGATGCGAAAGAAGTATAAATACATACCTCGGACAATTCCACACAAATTGAACTAGTCCCAAATTAAGCAAAGCTTGTGTTATGGTAACTAGACAACGATATATTTACTTATATAGATATATATTAAATACATAGGACATCCAAGACTTAGGCACAAATACTCGTGTTCATCACACAAAAATCTGCCTTCAGCGGGATTCGAACCCGCGACCTCAAGTTTTGCAGTCAGGAGCACTACCACTAGACCAGACGGTCGTCAGACTTCAGTCAGACGTCAGTATGTAAGTCTAGAGAGAACTGACGCTCTATTCTCTTTGCGTTCCCCTTAGGGACTCGCAATGATGATCTTTATGTATACATATATAAATTGTTAAATATAGTTTAATTATAAAATACAAATCTTACCTTCAACAACATCATCTTGAGTTAATCAAGGACAGTGTCTCAGAAACCACAGAGCACGAACAACGAACACTAAGTGTATATGACAGTCACCACACGAAAGTCACCAGACACCGGTCACACATGTCCTCACAAGTCACCTAGTCTTCGGTCCAGTGCGGTGTGTCTTCATGTCCAACGACGCAACTTCCAACTAACCACGCAAGCGCAGCCGAAAGAAACCCTATAATTGAAACAAACCATTGATTAAAAAGAAAAATTGTTACCACCATTGACTACACTCGATAATAGCTGCGATGTTACTTCAATCGACTTGAATGTACCTAGGTTATTTTATTTTTCAAAATAGACAAATTTTTTTTTAGATGGCATTGTTAGCTAAATCCTTATTATTATATTTTAAACTTTGACGTATTGTAATATAATGATGATAATGGATTTGCGTACGAACTTTTTTACGTGTAAATTCATAAGTCGCGCGAATGTGTTCGGCAGGCGGCCTGCTAAGAAAGTGGTCGCGCGTATCGGCGTAGTGTTGTTAAATACACTACTCTACATATTGGCGCAGGAAGGCGTACTATTAGACGGCGGTTTCCTAATGCCCACACGAGGCGTTAATCTGCTATCCATCTAATTGATTCCAGATCTTGGGGTAATCTAAATTCTGAAGCAGGTTGCGGATTGCAATTTGTATAGTTATTATCATTGTTTATTTTTTTACGAAGCCTGCGGTGAACTATAGATGTTTGGATGGGCGAAGCCTGTGTTGTGGAGAATTATAATATGTGATTAGATCTTATACATTATTCAATTCTTAATAAAACATAGTTTAGAAATTATTATTGCCTTCCATTTTATGCAAGAGATCTCTCGTCGATCTCTAAAATAGTATTTAGGGACAGTAATACAGAGGGCAGAAGAGGACACGATAACCAATAGTACCAGTGTCTAATGTAACATATTTAGCGCTCTTAATTGATCTGTCAGGAATCACTGCATATTTTCTGCATGTAATTACATCTGGCAATGACGGATTTATTGGCACTAGTAGACTGGAGCTTAGGACAGCAAGTTTTATTAGTAACAAATTTGAAGTTCTTTTGTTTGCGCTAACACTAGCAACAAATATAGCGGTGAGCTAGGGTAACGAATTAGCAGGGGTGGCAAAAACTTTATAGCTTACATGTGCCAAATTTATAAGAAAAGGTTTTTTGAGTTTCAAACAAGCATGGACACAACACTATCAACACTAATACTAAAAACAAGGATACATACCTTGAAAGGTGAAAGTCCATCCCCATTTTTTAAGCAGTATACATAGGCCTTCGTCTAAAACGTATGCAGGTTTTGTCTCTTACACCGTAAAGCTCGTGGTGTGACTAATCGCTGTACTTAAGTTCAGGTACTTTAGGGGACACGAACTTGCAATATTTATGTTGAAGGTGAATTTTGGAACCACTGGGCCACCTGCCCTGAGACTGGGCCTGAGACTGAATGTCTTCTATTGGTGGATTCCTGAATTGAATCGGTGTAGTATTATTTTATATTTATTAGGTTTAAAGAATTTATTATCATTAGTGTTTTTGCAGCTTGTCACTTATTTACAAACATGATTCAGAAAGGATACTAATTATTTTATTAGATACTCCCATTAATCATTTACATGCGTAACAAATTATCGCAACATATTATCAATACACCGATACCCATACCAGTAACTGTAATATCCGTATCCGTTATTACTAATATCCTTACGATGTTACACATTGAAATGATTTGATTATACAATGCAACTAAATACGCACCCTATTCAATGACATCAATACTATAAGATTATCGTACACCCTCGTGTTGTACATAAGATTCATTTTTGGTTGGAGAGCGTGGAATAATTGCAAGTCACGTTTATAAGTGCAATACTGAAGCCTAAAAGCTTAAAATAATCAGAACAGCAGTTACCCAAACCCAATTGCTGGATAATTTAGTTGTTATATTTACGTCTATCATTAAGACGATTCGAAACGATTAGTTCGCTATAATGGGTTATTAAGTATTCGGCGAGCTTTGTTTTTTTTTTTGAGGCTCGATGAAACTGAAAGTAGATTTCGAAAAGATTTACTGATTGCTCAATCAGTGCCAGAGATTATATCTGATGAGTAAATCTCGTCAATTCTTCTCTTGTTAAGTTTAAATTTGGAAACGTTGGTGGTGTTCCATTTTTAAAAGAAGTCAATAGCTGTGGCTGCATTATGCTTTAGGTCTCAACGACTAAATTGCAGGCTTAATACCAGATGCTCTGTACCAGTATGAGTGAATTTTATTGTATTAACAGTAAATTGTCATAAAAGAGCTTTGTGGTTAAGGAAAATGATACTTCTGGTTAAGCGATACTTCTGGTGTTTGGAGCGGCTATTGGTAACGGTAGCCGCTTACCATTGGACGAGCGCGCATGTTTACAACCTTAATGGTTTAAAAAATGTTGATTAGTTCTTATGAGAGCTCGACTTAAGCATATTTCCGAAACCAGGCATTATCGCAGGTAGTATAAAGACATACCAACATAGTTTTATTCACAGAATACTCTTAGAAAAATCGAGTATCTACTGCAAGTATTACGTGTAGTAGGTTCAAAATAAGAGAGTACACAAGTGGTACTCTTTTACCTCGTTTAAAGTACTCTTGTGCAATCGAAGTAATCTGTATTAAACTGAGATGAGATTAAGGTAATGGGCACTTGGTAAGAGTTGGATTTTGTCGATATAGTCACGTTCGCTGTGGTACCGTTTTAAGTGACGTGGTAATGTTTGCCTTCTTTGGCAGTTATGTAAGTTTAAAATCCTTGTTTTTTTCCAGCAAAACTAATGTACCTACAAAATTATGTAATGTTTAAACAGCTTGTAATAATGTATTTTTATATATATGTGAGCTTTCTTATATATTCCTTGTCTTGACATGTGAATTAATCACAATAATAGCTATTATAAATTACCTTATGCCGCGTATTTATGAAATTGTAGCCATGTCGTTTGAGCTAAAACGTTTGGTTTATACGCCAATTTTGAGATCAAAATAACAGCTTTTTCGCTAATCTAAATATGATTACCCAGATCATTCAGATATAGTGCAATATATAAGAACATAATATGATTACATTATGCGACTGTAAAGTTTTTTTTTATTTAAGAACATCAATCATTTTCACTGGCAGATTCATTTGAGAGATGAAAAAGAAAGAAGTGTGCTTTGAATAAAGACTTGAGCATCGTGTTACATGTTTTTTATGATATTATCACCCTTAAATTTGTTGTATAAATAAAAATAGCTTAGATGTTTCTGAATAAACTCCTTCTAAATATTCAAACATAAAACGGGACTCTACCTCAAGCGAATTAGGATTAACAAACACCCTATATTTTGTGGAATTGTGGAATGCTTCTAATCTTTATTTTTACAAACAAGTTTGTTTACTCAAAAACTAACCAAATACTTTCAAAATTCTTGCATCTTTAAAAAATTTTAATCCGGAGTAAATTGTTATTATTGTAAATTAAAACATATTTTTATTTATGTGACAATGTAGATTAAATATGTACTTGCTTTCTTCTTTTCACGCACGCTATGACTCATAAGATTGATAAATAGATCGGCCCTTGATTTCATCAGAATCCTTTGCACCTCCTGAAATTAATACTCATCAATAATTGCGTATATGCCCGCCGGTCATGAGTAATCTACACCTAACTGACTGTTCTTCGCATTAACTAACATTTTTGCTAGTAAATGCGAGTAACATAAATATAAAAGACTAGCGGTCCGCCCCGGATTCCCACGGGTGGACATAATGTTTTTTATAATAGAGAATATAACCTATGTTAAACAAGGTGAATGTAGCTTTCCAATGGTGAAATAATTTTTCAAATCACTCCAGTACTTTTTGAGCCAATACCTTACAAGCATACAAATCTTTCCTCTTTAAAATATTCGTATAGATATAGATATGTATACTAATGTAAATACATACAAATATATATTGATGAATGTGGATGATGCGAAAGAGGTCTGTAAGTCTAGATAAAGCTGGCGCAATGTCGACTGTCTTGTGCAATGACAACTGGCGTATGAAAATATTCATTAAGTTAGCGAGATAACAGAAATATTTATATTTTATCTACACCAATAATATTTATCAATACGTGCTATATTTTTTTGAATTTTAGAACGTAAATCGCGCTCTGATCGCAATTCAAAAGTTCTACAATAACAAGAATAGATTGAAAAGTATTAGCCACTCGCCACTGTCCCTCGCGCCAATCGGTTTCACTGAATACTTTCTAAGCAAGTGGAGCGATCCACTCCCTTTGTAACCGATACGCCCATATCGATGCATGCCATCCTCTATTATACACTCATGGAAACTTCACTCACTCACATGAATAATACAAATATTGAACGTAAATAGTACGTTTATAGTTCTCAGAACATAATAATAATTATTATTATTTGAACGTGCTGAGTTCTGAGAACTATAAACGTACTATTTACGAAGTCTATGAGCTAGCAACAGAAGCAAAAACATATATATATAAAATAATAATATATCCTCACGCCTTCCCAGAAGGGTCCCCGAAGGGGTATATATATATGGGGAGACTCAAAAAGTAGAAGTACCACAAACAACAAGTCTAGAGATGTGATGAGATGAGAGTGATATAGGAATTTAAGTTGCTCACGTTGAAAAAAAAACTGAAGGATTTTCGAGGTAAATATAAGGGAAAACTGTGAATACGAAAATATTATTTCAGCTCTTAGATCCTATTTAACTTCTTGGATCAAAAAATACCGACCCATTATTTCCCTTATTACTTTTACTAACGAAAGATCAAGATCGACAGCAGTGTTCTTTTGTTTAGTCATTAATATAATATTAATGTATAATTTATAAAGAAGTACAATGTGATAGATACTCCTATTAATATATGAAAACATCGAAGCTTACAATAATTACAAAATACATAGAATTGTAGCATTGCACGATGGATAGTTTTGGTAGTAAACAGTATGAAAAATATTCATATATTCCGATGTCCTAAGCATACGCTCATTTCACGGAGGATACGAAAAAAATCGTAATGCAGCATGCATTCTGTAAATTGACCTTTGCCTGTAAATAGTTACACCCAGTTTAAATTCCACCATAATCCTTGCGTGTCTCGCTTAACAAACACGAAAAGCTTTCTCCCTCATATTGGCATCATAATCATCGTAATTACGACACTTGAAAATATAAACCCCGTGATTTAGTTCTGCAAACAAAATGGACACTCTTAATTAAATAACTTCAACCTGTCTTCACAAAATCTCTACTAATATATAAAGAGGCTGTTTGTTTATTTGATAGCGTACAAAAAATGCATTAAATAGTATGTTTATTGAGTAATGCTATTGGCTACTATTATATATCAAATCGATCGGACGCTCAAGGACGGGAACGCCAAGAGTACTCGAAACCGACAAACATGTATGAAGAGACTGATAAATGTTGACGAAGCGAAAGAGGTATGTAAGTCTGGAGAGAACTGGCGCGCTATACTCTCTACCTACCCCGTTAGGGACTCGGCGTGATGGTATGTATATGTATGTATATATCACCATGTCACAGGAGAGAGGATCGTCTATTTAAGTGCGAATGAAACCGCGGGTATAGATAGTATAGGTATATAATGACATCTTAGAGCGCTACTAAGCTAAAAGCTTATCTGTGACTACTACTTATGAAATCGGTCAGAAAAGGTACATATTACATGCCATTACAATTATACCTCGTGTCTGGCTGAGTGGTTCATATAGTCGTTCAAGCCCTGGCAGTCTAAACCAATTACTTCTCTGAACTTAAGTACAGTGATTCATA
Organism: Drepana arcuata; assembly: GCA_016069955.1. Lineage (NCBI taxonomy): Eukaryota > Metazoa > Arthropoda > Insecta > Lepidoptera > Drepanidae > Drepana > Drepana arcuata. Next base: position 120,351 of record JACCPG010000389.1, read on the forward strand.
ACGTCACGAGCTTAATGGACAAGAGAAACATCGTCAGAAGACTTGCATACGTTTGAGAAAAAAAATTAATGACATGTATTATTATCATGCTTGAGAAACAGCGACGAGCTCACCGTCTGTCATGTTAATTAGGGATAAATAAAATTGGAGTGGGTTTTAATTGGGATGGCGTGAAGATTACTTCATAGATATCTTATCTATTAAATAAATTAAATTCTTAAATAGGTAGATTTCTAGAACTAATGTGCGCGCTGTTTTGTTCTTATAATATCCATCTTTTTTTTATTTCCATAGAAATTTCCATAGTGTACAAAAATATTTGCAAAATTAACTCCTACAAATAGCAATCCAGCGAGTTAATCTATTTTTTTTACCTCTATATTTCCAGATTTGAAATCATTTCGTCACCTTTTTTTTATTGCATAATATCGAGATATGAGTAGAATGATAATCAAAATGATGATAACTGTCAATAAAATATTCATAACTATTGACACCATGCACCCCACGCTTTTTTTTTACAATATTTTCATTTCTTATTTACACTATTCTCAATTCAAATTTAATAAACTTTAAAAGTAAAAGCATTCATTTCCAGGCTATGTTAAAAAATAATACGACAGTTTGAAAGGTTTTTAATTTAATCAGAAATCTCCCCTGATTATCATAGGAAGGCAGCATTAGAAGACCTTTACACATTCTTTGGGATTTTTTTTCTTTTTATACCACATGGGTGACAAACAAGCATGCGGCCCGCTTGATGGCAAGCGGTAAACTTCCATTCGTGAATGATAAGACATTTGAAATCTTGTTACTTGTACTACAACGGGAATTGAAAGTAAGAAGATAATCTTTATCGTCATCTGTTAGCAGAGATCTATTCACATAACTTTGAATATCACTTATAGGATCACATCATGCAATTTTCCAAAAGGCAACTTAATTTGTAAAAGGTAACCACACAATGATATGTCACACATTTAAGGAGCGGCAGGAGATATTGCGCTATTGCGTATCGATAGGTATGATCTCGGCACTCAGATGCAATGTATTATGGAGTGATCTACAGATTAAAGATTAAATTTCAACAGAGGCTTAAACCTCTTTGCACGTTATGTTGGCACCAATGAAGTGCGGGGCAAATTGGCGGGAAATTGGCAGTGACAGATAGTAAATGTCAACGTTTATCGTGAAATGAAATATTGCTTCTCGTAATAAGAATGATTTTTTATAAATAATGAGGTAAATAAAGCATATTGTGACTTATAATACTTACAAAATACAATTTCTTACAAATGTTTTTTTTTCATTAGCCCGGTAACATCATGTGATAGTAGCAAGGAGCGGATCGGAAACAAATCTAACGCGAATAAAACACAGGTATGATCTTATAACATAAATATTCTATCACCTAGCCGTTATTCTGTATAATTCGAAATTCCCTTTTATAAATAATAATATATATATATATGTTTTTTATACCGTAAGAGTGGCAAACAAGCATACGGCCCACCCGTTGAAAAACGGTTACCGTAACCTATACGCTTACAATACCGAAGTATCACTTGCGCGTTGCCACTCTGTGTTCGGAGAGTTATACTGTGTTGGCAGCATAATGGGACTAATCCCTCTGCTGCCAACACAATATTACAATCCTCCCCCTCCCCAAGGAGCTCATTACTGGTAACCTTATTCACCACGTAGAAACACAACACAAATAATTGTGTTATTTGGCTACGGACTTCTAAAAGGTGGAGGTCCTGCCCCAGTCGGGCAGCTCCAAATTCGAACGGGAAACCCGTTATGCCCTAACTCTCTTAATAATAATAATATATCCTCACGCCTTCCCACAAGGGTCCCCGAAGGGGTAGGCAGAGGTGTATGAGTAATACCCACACACCAACTTTCCGCCAGAGGTTTATTAGGTTTATACATACATATCATCACGCCACGTCCCTAAGGGGGTAGGCAGAGTGTATAGAGCGCCAGTTCTCTCTAGACTTGCATACCTCTTTCGCTTCGTCCACATTCATCAGTCTCTTCATACATGCTCCTCGGTTTCGAGTAATCTTAACGTTATATCGTCATTAGGTTTATATCTTTACATAAACTGCAGGTCGAACGATTAAATACAATGATTTATGAATAATAAATCATTGTATTTAATCGGTAAATAGATTATGTATAAATATTTTGTCTTGGATTTTAAACAAATTAAAAGCTCAATCATCGAACCTAGAAGCTCAATTTCTCAAGCCATGTACTGCAAATGCGAATCGTATACGCCCAAAAATCGTTAGTAAAATAATTATTAATTACAACAATTAGCTATTGTAATTTTGTTTGATGATATATTCATCTAAAGCATCATTAATTTCAAATTGTGAGATTCATCTTACAAGATAGATGGATTTCTAACTAGGAACTATACCAAACTTTCTTAGTCATTATATTTTTATTCGTAAGACTACAATCTTGACTACCTTTAACCTCACATAAATTATAATCGTTAACGCAAAAATCAATATGAAAACAATAATTATTGCGAACTTAATTTTTATTACATAAGGCACTCTGCTTCAGGCCCATTACCTGTCAGTATCATTAAAAAAAGTTATATATATGAGACATTTAGACCGAATGATATTTAAAAATGTGTATCCTACTAATATCATAAATAGAACACTTTGTGAGGATGTTACTTCGACTGTTACGCAAAAAAAAAACTACATAACAGAACTGAACGAAATTTGGCTCAGGGATAGATGGATTGCCACATAAGATATGTTTTATTCTAGACAAAACCGATTAAATCAAATTTCACGCGAGTCAGACCGCGGGACACATCTAGTATATTACAATTAGAATTTGATTTTAGAATTACAGCACTTTTTTATTTATTAGCTGCTTGTATTTTTTACTTTATCTGTTCACATTTTTACACTTCAAATTCACCGCTCTGGTCCTTCTAATATATTCAGTCCACAAGAGCTTTGAAACTGCTTGGTAGTTTGTTTTTTTCTTAGGGCTGATCTATAACGTATAATTTTGTTTTATGAACCAGCCCCATCTATCGCATGAGGCGATCCTTCGCTCTTATAGCACAGCCATGGTGAGAATAACTTACATTGCTTGATCATTTGTCAAAATCTAACTAGCACTAGATCAATGCAAAGGAATAAATGGTTACAAAACAAAACACAATTATACACACGAATATATCGTTCTAAGCTGATTTATCTACAGTCAGGCTATGTTTCAATATATCATAATATGAAAATTAATGCTATATGCTACGGTTCCTCACATTTCTTGGGTAGATATGTTTTTCTATAATCAAAGGTATTATTTGTGTTAATCCAACCTATAATCCACATTGGTGCCAAATTAATTTCAATCCCGCTTTATAGTTTTTGTTTAAACAAGTAATAAACATGCTCACTAATTGTCGCATTATAGAACTAGTATGATGTGCTACATTACACTTCATTTTGCCGCAAATATACTAAAACGTCAATGTGACAGATGTCAAGTGCTGTGACACGGGATTGCACGGACATTGTTCTTATCAAATCTTAGATCTAACTTCCTCACGTTGTTTTGCTTCTATTGTTGACTCTGAAATCATTGTGGTTGGAACCTGCCACTAATGCATGTGCCTTACCTAACCTCAATCACTGGGCGTATATTACATTTAAGAAGGTATCTTTAAGGGTTTATAGGCGCCCTCTTTTCGCCGAAGATATATTTAGGTGCCAACGTGATAGATCGTAGGTCCATCGCGGTTTCTCAAGTAGGTAATAAGATAAAAACTATTGAGAACATCATCTGCTTCAATTGTCAAAATCAATTGATATCAAATTTAGCAATCAATGATAAAAGAAACACCACCTAATGGTGGCGGTGTAATTACTTTAACAGATGGCATCATCATCACAAATTTAAGAGCTGGGCTCTTGTCGGCGTCTCTGATGCAGTCCCCTCCATTCGCTTCTGTCCAGCGCAACCTCCTTGACCTCCTTATACGTCATGAGAGAAATTTTTTCCTTAATCTGACCCATGTATGTTAATCTTGGTCTTCCTCTTCCTCTCTTCCCCTCTACCTTTCCTTCTAAAATGTTTCTAAAGAAGCTATCATGTCGTATAAGGTGGCCTATCATCTTTCCTCTTCTATTCTCGACTGTTTCCAGCAGAATTCTTGTTTCTTTAACTCTTTTCAGCACGTCTTCGTTGGTCACCCTTTCCGTCCAGCTGATTTTTTCCATCCTTCTCCAGCACCAGCAGATGGCAATAATTACAAAAATACTTAGTGTTGATATCTTAGTTAAGCAATGGTAAGTGGAATAAAATAGGTATAGTCTCATTATTAGGCCCATTTTCGGCAATTAATTTCAATTACATTCCGTTTATGCCAAGGTAAAATATTGTAAAATCCACTTTTGGTATAAAGTAGTAAGTTAAGTTCCCAATATAGCAATAAGCCAAATATTTTTTTTTATGTATTGTCTTTCGTAGCGTGAGTTCCGGGATCGTTTGCTACTTAACCGGTCAATGGCGAGACTGAGGCACTTTAGTACTAAGGCCAAATCATTGAATAGTCTTCTGTTTTATACCACGACATTCATATTTCAATTGCCATCATAATTCAGGAGTGCGAAAGGGACAGATTTATCACGTCATATACATCTATCGCTTAGCCATTTTATAATTATGATAGCAATAACAATTCATGCATGGTCTTAATTCCAGTTGCAACACCTTTACGTCAAACGAACTATGCCTGTGAATTACCATAGATAGTATCAGATGTATGTTTCGAGAGGTATTATTAAATCAATTAGTAATACACTGCGCATGCGCATAGAAAGTATTGTTTGAATGTGAGACAACGTTAATCAATTATCTGAACGCCATGGTATGTAATCGGAAACAATGGACCAGTACTCTCAATAGAATCTCCGTAAACTAACAAACAAGTATAGAAAGTTTATATTGTATTTTTTTATTCATGATACTGGTTGATTTTTGTAATTTGTATATTCAATACAAACTCGTGGGTTTCCTTTAGTAGCCTTTCCGTAATTGAAATTGTATAGTTATATCCTTTTGCCCCAATGGTATTGCATCGTTTTTCGAGGAGTCAAATAAATGTGATGAAAACAAAAGGGTGTTACGCGCCGCTATCTTACTCGGGAGAATTCGGGAGCAGTCGGATCCGCTCGGGTGCGTGGGCGCCAAAAATGGCGGCGGGAGACAGGACGCCACTCGACACTCGACCACGACAGAGGAATAACACATTTGTGATTCAGTTTTATATTGAGATATTATTGCAAAATTGTTATAAATAAAAGTAATGGAACGTCTGAAGAGTTTTATGTTTAACAAGGGGTTTAAGCATAAAGACGATAGCGCTCGGTACCTATGGTACATACAGTAAAGAGCCTAGGAACTCGGCGTTATGTATGTCAATTTCTATGTTTCCATAGGCTTAAATAGGTATCTGTTTCAATAAGTTCCAAAATATAACAATGTTCCAAAAAAATATTGTTCTTATTATTATTATTACACTGGTAATAATAATGATAACAACAACTGATATTACGTGGTATCGTCAGTCAAACATTAAATTTCTCCTCACTTTCGGAGAGTGGAGCAACGCATTGTAACATGTACATGTGATTCTGTGTTAGAACAACGGAAACTGTTATGAAATAAAATCGATTTTGAAACGAATGCACCAGTTTTAAACCATCAAACATGACAAGTGAATTCCACTTCGGGCTGCGCAAAAGTAATAAAATTTCGTCAATCGTTCTCAATTCTATACCAATCCTAATGTTATCTTACTTAAATCAACATTTTATGTGTGAGAGACAATGTAACCAAACATAATGATGTGACACCTCATTGTTGCAATAGTGTTGAGCTTGAACGTTGCGTATGTCATAAAAATCCATAGATAATACTGAAACAAAACAATTTTAGTCCGTACAGTTTATGTCGATTTATTTACCAAAAACCGGATGGAACACACTTGGTTGTTAAAGCGAAGCTTATTTATCTGCGATTCAGCCGGTGCATTACGTGCTTGTCTTTGACGCAAATTTTCCTAATAAGGCTTAAAGCTACGAATAAAACATTATTGTTATTGAACATACGGATATGGCCTGAGGCTGATGGAAATGAGTAGGTTTACAGTTACTCAGCCTTACATCCTTACACGCAGTACCATAACACAGACGAATTTAGTTAGATAATGCTATTATACAGCATTATCTTCTCACCGGAGCTGTATTTAAACATGACGAACATGTCGCAATCTCCTATGCACTGCACTGCACACATACAAAAGTCCTTATATGTATGTACTTCCTCTCAGTATATCTCCAGCTTTTCCATGATATTTTGTTACACCATAGAGTGTATGAGTGTATAAAGCACAATATTGAAGAATTGAAGCCGTACTATGAACTTGCATTCTTGACGTTGCAAGTTGCAAGCCTACTCTACTTCAGCTACTCAGTCACTACGTACTGTTACTTAGCAAGCCATAAACTTGTCTATTATCGTATAAGTAAAATATCGTGATATTCCAACGAATTGAAACAAAGTTTTCAATGGACAAAGTCGTTATATAACCGATCGTATTGTTACTCAACACCCAACTGTTCCAGTCGACAGCCTGTGGTGCGCGGTGGCGTTTCGGCTGCAGACTTGATGTGATGTGACTTAGGGCTGGCTCGATGAGATCTTGATATCGAGTGGTTTTTTCTAATGAAAGATTACTCAACGAGTAGAATTCTTCACAAAAGCAGTTCAAAAACCTCGGAAAAAATTACACAACTACAAAAAAAAAGATGATAAACTCGTATTTTCAAACTTGACATATTTGGGTGAAGGCTTCAAGCTTTTCTTCATACTGCATATATTATAGAAATGAGATATTGAAAATGTGCAACTTCTTGTTCTCAACTTCTCAATTTCAAATTTGAAAGATTTTAAGTTTAAGCTAGATTAAGATTAATGTTGTTGTAACGTGTGTTGTAATGTGTTTGACATGTATCGCGGCATATCTATACAAGTATGGATTGTCTAGTTCCTATAGTACAAGCTTGGCATGGTTTGGGACATAGATTAGAGTATTATATGGTTTGGGACAACGTCAATCTGTGTGGTACTGTGCTATGGTATTTATTAATTCGATGGTGGTATACGGGAAATAAACGCACACCAACCCGATGTATGGACGATATCGTGGCGGTGGCGACAGAAAGGCAACGGTTTGGCACATGCTCAGAAATAATGGTGTATGAGTGAGGGGCCTGAGACCTGCAGAGGATTGATGAGGGCTGGTTTTACTGATTGATTAAATGGAATATTGGAAATGGAAACCTTCTTTTTTAACAGTCACAGGTAAGATGCCCATCTGTGACTTTGGCTGTATTATTTATCTTACTACATCTTGACATGTATTAATATTGGTAGCTGACTAATTTGTTGTGTCGTGTATTCAGAATGTCGAGGGTATTTCGTTCATTTAAAAAAAGAAAAAAATCCAAGATATACTTAATTCATATACCTACTCAAATAATTTTTATTATTTGTATTTTTAATTTTTTATGTAGATAAGTTAATATAAAAAAAACAGTCGATAGTGAATTGCGGTACGTATAGTAAATTACTCCTTATAAATTTAGCTACATACCTGAACAAAAATGTTACAAATTGTTTTGTTCTTATCAGTACAATCACATGAGTTTACCAAAAAAAAACATTATTTTAATATTAGAAACAGATAATTTTTTTTTGGTGTAGACAATTATTTTGACGTAAACCGATCGGATGTAACCCTAGACCGGCATTGTTTCTCACATAGACAATATGATTGACCGATTAGTCTTGGGAAATAACATCCGATAAACTATAACTTACGTATAATAAAACGTTCCTCAAAATACAAAATGAAATTGAATTTTGATTTTGAAACTTGTGTGCCAAGTCTAGACGTTTAGAAAGGAGGGATTATCTTTACGACTTTATGTAACCATGTAAGGAATGTGATTAGTAGTTTGACTTATGATACCTATATCAAGATGATTTCATCATTATAATAATAATATATATGTACACACCTTCCCACTAAAGACTCCGAGCAGAAAGGCAGAGGTATATTTGTACCTTGCAAGCACAAAGGTCTCGTACTGCGCAGTTCCAAAGGAGTTTCCTTCCGCGAACGCTCAGGCTGTGGAATGAACTCCCCGTTGAGGTTTTCCCTTGAGAGTACAGCATGGAGTTCTACAAAAAGGGTTTAAAAAGTTTCCTACAGGGTCGGCAGGTTGCAAGCATCCATAGACGATGGTAACCGCTTACCATCAGGCTTGTTTGCCATCCGTGAGGTATAAAAAAAAAGTTGTAGTAGTAGTAGATAGGCTAGTTGCCAACATGATAGATGACGCGGCCATCGCCGTTACGTATACATAAGTCTTCCAATTTCTACTCAAAAGTACCTATGCAGGTGTCCTCTCGATGTTTTTGTTCACTGTAATGTTCGTGGTGTGACTAATCGCTGTAATAATCACTTGTTATGGTCAGGATTCAAACTTGCAATCTTTTTATTGTCCTTCATTTCATAATTATTTTGATCATTCGTTATTACGTCATATGGACATATATAGTCCTTAACAACCTCGACATATATCCTCAGGCATGCCTAAGATTAAATTTGATTTTTGACATTTTAATTGCAAAAGCTATTAAGACGATATCTACTTTTAAAGCGATGGAATTTATAATTCCGCAAAGTTTTCTGTTAAATATCCCTGAAGGGATAGGCAATGGTGGAAATACACCCTCTTTTTTCGGCTAATACGAGTATATGGAGAATTTGTTATTATCTCTCGGGCATAACTTTAATAAAGTAAGTATCGAGGTTTGAGATATTATAATTTAAATTTCCTTTTTTTCAGTCCTGAAGTTACTTCAACCAATTACAATAAAAGCGTTAACTAAAAAAGAACTACAGGTAAAAATACCTTTTGCTTTTCATCTGTATAGCGGAAACTCTTAGTTACAAACTTTGGCAGGAAAAGGACCAGAAGGCCCGAGCTACGATAGCAGACAAACGGGTTAGTATTAAAATAGTTACATCATATACTTCCCAGGGTACTGTTAGCTAGAGATCGTAAATTACATTACTACAACAAGAGGTCGAAAATAATTTGGTGCAAAAAGCTGTTTCCGGTTTGTTTTAAATTTAACAGTTTGGTTGATCTATTTGTGCGGTAAGAAATACACAAATTTGTATACTAACTACCTGGATCAAATCAATCGGACGCTCATGGACGGGAACGTCAAGCGTATTCGAAACCGACGAGCATGTATGAAGAGACTGATGAATGCGGACCAAGCGGAAGAAGTATGTAAGTCTAGAGAGAACTGGCGCTCTATACTCTCTGCCTACCTCGCTAGGGACTCGGCGTGATGATATGTATGTATGTAGGTATACTAACAAAACGGACACTGCGACCAGCATAGCGTGGTAAGTACTCTTGGTTAGTTTAAATCAAACACAGTTCTCGAAGAGGTACGAAGACTCTTTATGAATACATACATTTTTTGATTTCTCCACACACGTATGCAAATTTCACCAGAACTTTTTCTCTCATTGTGTACCTAATTAATAGGCTATTGGATGTTTGCACTAGCTTAAACTAAATATTTTACATTACATAGGCCTAGATGGGCACTTATAAAACGTTGAAAATGTGCGGTTTGGGTTGATCGTTTCAATGGAGAAGAATCGTCACAATTTTTTTTATCCGTTTGATTCGCAATTTCATCATATATCAGTCCATTTTGGATATCACTGGAATAGACTTGGAAGAGGCTTGACCCTGCAATCATGATTTGCAGACCAATCCAAACCAAAGCTCTTTAAAATATTCTGTGAATAATTTACACAACACAACACAACAACATTTTAAGATGATCACATTACCGCTTATCGAGAAAGTAGTTATAAGCTACAAATAATATAATGTGGGACTCGTGTGAGGCAACAAATCACAATTAATAGCCATTACGTGAGATTTGTTCGCATTGCGTCGAGATGAGACCGAATTGTGCATCAAACGAGTTTAACTGGAATGTTTTATACGCTTTTACTCGATAATGACAGCAATATAGGCTGTTCCGAAAAAACCTAATGATCGGTATCCCACTTATTGCTGTTAGAAACCAAATTGTTTATATAATATAGCGGTGTCCCGCGGTTTCATCCTCGTGAAATTTCATTTAATTGATATAACTTTATTCGGATTTTCGGATCCAGCTAAAAATCTCTGTGCCAATTTTCATAAAACTACGTTCGTTCGTATAAGTCACGTGATATTTGAAAGAGAGACATCTTTTTCGTTATTTGCTCTCTCCACAAACGAATCAATCAATCAATCACAAAGCTTTATGTTCTGACACATAGGAACTTTGATAAGCAGCTAGATGGGGTTATCTTTATCAATAATCTGCTGTTTCACGCATGCGCACATTCATGTGATGTCGTGACTAATGGTTACATCTTGTGTCGGCAGTTGACAGCTTGCCTGCGCTTATATCTGGACCAATTACTTATTGTTTATTCTAACCTCTTATCTCGCTCATCAACAATGTAACAAGCTCGCGAGACTGAGCCAGTCGTAGCCACTTACATTTGAATACGTGAAATACTGTTGAGTATTCGACATCGGCGAGCGTGTATGAAGAGAATGATGAATGCAGATGAAACGAAAAAGGTCTATAAGTCTGAAGAGAAGTGACATACTCTACCTACGCCGTGACGAACTCTGCTTATTGTTATATATATGTAGTAATAGGTACCTACTATGGAAAAACGCACCTATAGTGATAATTTTGTAAATTTTGTATGAAATAAAGATGTACACAGACATATATATACATATCATCACGGCGAGTCCCTAACGGGGTAGGGAGAGTGTATAGAGCACCAGTTCTCTCTTGACTTACATACTTCTTTCGGTTCTTCCACATTCACCAGTCTCTTCATACATGCTCGTCGGTTGTGAAGATGTACACGGATGCAAATAAAACAAGCCGATGATAAATAATTCGTTAACCTTAGAGAAGTAAGTACTCGTGTATTTTTTTTTACACCCCCGAGGTGGTACTGAAATTTAAATTCACTTTAAATATATTAAGCAGTATCTTTCATCAAACAGCAGCAAATAAGGGAGCTCCGATTTTAAATCTTGCTATGCACTCACATTCTGCAATTATAGCAAATAGCTAATTAAGGCATAAGTAAATATCCGCCGGAAGCTATGACTTGAAAATGTCTAATCATCCGGTAGCGATAGAACTTTCAACAACTCAAGAACTTGAATTTCACAATTCAAGGTGCAAGTGTCACTTAATTAGAATAAAAAAATCCATGCGGTCAACTAAAGGAGCATATTAAACGCTTGCAACACCAGAGGTATAATCGAAAGGGTGTTGTACAAAACGGCTTGTGAAAGGAGTCTTCATTGCAATCACTTGAGAAAACCATGCTAGAGAATTCATACTACAACATGTCAGTGGAAGGAAGCTCCTTATTTATGTCTGCTATTATAATGGAACTTTCCAAACATTATGTTTACGAGCAGGTGCGTCCGATTACGCATCTTAGAAATGTAGTGATACGAATAATATGTGAGGCAATTAACGAGCCCGAAGCTTCCCTTTCACTAGCTCACTCAAGTACAAGAACCTCACTTATCAAGCAGATGACAGCGTTACATCACAGAACACCGTAAAATCCTGTTCACACGTCTATCAAACTACACAGGCTTAATTTTTTAATTTGCCATGTTCTCACATTTTCGGATAGGATTCATTAGGTGTCGACATGTCTACAATGTGTCAAAAAGTGTGTTATATATCTCTAACGAGTTACGTCAATGTTTTGAACTACACTAATCGGTTCTAATTGGCCTTTTAACCAAACCTTTTTGAGAACGTCAACATGAATTATTCTCTCCAGTGCTATAATTATACACTATAGGAGACATGCATGTTACTGTTACTTTCAGCTCTTCAAAAAAATAAGGCGTAACAAAGCCTCATTTTCACCATTTACATCCACTTGAAGTTCACCAATATTCTTACACTGACTTTAGTGAAAAGAGACTGTACCTAAAGTTAAACGTTAAAAGCCTAGATTCTAGAATCCAAGTATTAAAATAATTTGTCATCAATGTAAAATAAACGAAATGGTAAAAAATTACCATCGTATACCTTTTGTGGCAAAAAATTGGTAAGCTCTTCAGTCCAGAAGAGCTTACCAATTTTTTGCCATAAGCGACACGAGGACTTGCACTCTAGTTTCTCTGCCGATGGCGTCTTAATATATATATAATGATATATTTGCCCTCCCACAAGTGTCCCCGAAGGGTTAGGCAGAGGTGTGTAGGTAGTAAGTACCCAGGACACCCACAATCCGCCAGAGATATATTTTAGGTGCGAATACGACATATGGCGACCTCACCGCCGTTACTTAAGCACAACTATACATACACCTTTAAATTGCTTCTCAGACGTATGCAGGTTTCCTCTCAATATTTTCCGTCACCGTAAAGCTTATGGTGTGACTAATCACTGTACTTAAGTCCAGAAAAACTAATTGTTACAGTCGGGATTCGAGCTTGCGACCTTTGTGGCGCGGGCAACTACTCGAACCACTCGTCCACCACAGTTGTGTACATACATTTATGTACGGACATCACCAGTGCAGCACCAATTCTCCCTAGACTTACAGACTCGCCTCGTCATTCAGCAGTCTCCATACATGCTCACCGGTTTCAAGTGCCTACTATCGAGGTTCTCATCCTCACACGTTCCCACAAAGGTGCCCGACGTGGTATGCAGAGGTGTATAGATAGTACGCCTATACGCACTTTCCACCAGAGATATATTTCATATATATATTAAGGCTCTTTCACTTTTATATCTTACGTTCAATATTTCCACAAAATTCTACCAAACGACGGTTAGAAACTAGGCGGTACTAAGTGATATTATATTGTATTGTGTACTGCCTTACTTGCCATCAATAGCATGGAATGTTGAAAGGAAGGGTAAAAGATACATTGGCAATGGTCAACGATGACACTGATGGTTAGACGCAAACGGGTGTCATAGAACCGTTAGCCTAGAGCATACAAAATATTTTTCTTTGTTTTTAATGAAGATAACATTTACTTTTTATAATATATTTTATAAGATAACAAGTAGCTTATATTAATCAGTGATAATGTGGCATTCAAATGGTGAAAGAATTTTTAAAATCGGTTTAGTACTTTTTGAGCCAATTCCTTAAATCTTTCCTCTTTATAATATTAGTATAGATTGCCTTCTCAAGAGGTGACAAATGTTTCATTTTTGAAGAGACATGCATTAAGATGAAGCTAAGCACATTTCTAGCCTATCTGCCTAGTCCGTGTAGAGACTCGGCGTGGTTATATGTATGTATGTAAGATGTATGTAGAATATCGTCATAACAATGTAATACATAGCTAAACTGCAAATATCTCTCGGGTAAGAGCTTCAATACTCATTTTTTTATTACTTTTTAATTATTTCTAGAATACGGTGAAAGAAAACATACTGAAGAATCCGGCATACGTTATCACATGAAACGCCAAGACATAATAATATGTTCGGGGTCGTGTCTGAGAAACGACAACATCCGATTTACTCAGTTGTATATTCTCAAGAAAAGACATCAACGCGTAATATCACCAATAAATACTCGTAAGTACAAACCAAAAGAGATTTTTAAAAGAAACGCCATTTAAACTGTAACGTGTGTATATTTCAACGAGGATTATTATAAAACAAAGTAATTAACAAACGTAAATATAAAACTATAACGAATAAATTAAATATGCAGATTAATACAATGGCATTAGTCATAAAACAAACAATCTGTGGTAATCGCTAAATGCTACGTGAAATTTCTATTTAAGTATGTAATTATCATAGCTACTCATACATTATAGTTTGGTGTACGACGCACGCGCAGCCGTGTAAGCGTTCTTGTAAGCATTGGGATCGGACGTTGCGGAGTAATCATTACTATGAGCAATTATATCGTTGTCATCTTTGGGGCTCTGGGCTACTGGACCCGGCAGCTTATCGTAATCGGAACTGGACGTTGGAGACGAGTAACTATACTTCACTTGTGAATTAGTCGGATAATAATTGTAGAAGCTCTGAACAGGGTTTTGGTAAAGGAGGTTGTTGTAAAGCGAGGGGTTGGGCTGAGCAAATAGCAGCATTGTTGAAGGCGACCCCAAGTAAGGCCCACCGAGAGAAACAGGCTGGTAACTCGGCACGTTGTAATTCGCTTGCGAAGGAAGCTGATGGAGTAAAGGATTTTGCTGGGAGTTTATCTGGTTCGTGGGATTCTGTGTGAATATACTTTGTTGGTACGGAACCAATGCAGGAGAGGGAAAGTTATTCGATGGCTGAAGCAATGCTAGTTGGAAAGTACCGGTTGTCTTCGAAGGTACAACTTGATACTTGGATTGGTAACCAGGATTTGCGATGAAGTTAATAGGCACAAACTGTGATGAGCTCCCTGGTGGAATCAGATTCACTTGAGGCTGATGGACATAAGACGTAGCTTGCGATGTATCAGTTTGAGGGTTGCCCGAGGTATAGTACTGAGCAGACCCTTGGTTCGGGTAAAATGAACTCGATACTTGAGGTTGATACGAAGAGCTCCCTGATGTTTGTGAATTTGGACTCTGTGAGTATATGCTGTAGGTGTAATCTTGTTTCTGAGCTCCGGTAGGGATTGAGTTTATACTGGTTCCCTTCTCCGTGCCTCGTTTCGTGTGTTCCACGTCTTCAGCCTCGTTTCCACAAACAACAGCTGTGAATGCGAAGAAAATCTGAAACAATTTAATACAGTTAATTTGACATGGGTGACATTGATCGGTACGTTGAGTAATACAAACTTCGTTACACATTTAAAAAAAACGTGCTCACATTGAACTGCAGAGACACACACACACACAATTATCATCCCGCCGAGTCCCTAACGGGGTAGGTAGGAAGAGTAGAGCGCCAGTTCTCTCTAGACTTACATAAATACCTCTTTCGCTTCATTAAGACAATTAGTTGCAATGTTTGTTATCTATATAGAGTACTCACCAAAACTTCCCATCTGGCCATGTTGTACAAATTGTTTCATGCGATAGTGTAGGGCTTCTAATTACATTATATTCTTGATTAACGCGTACTGCGATTAGAAAAGTGTTGCATGCACCAGAGCGATTGGAAAAGTGCATGAGTGTATCAAGTTCATGTATTTATATGAAAGGCAGAGGGCAACTTTCCTCCGGAGCTAAATCCCGAGCTGCGGGAAGTGGCCGATAGGTCTTTGTCCTGCATCGGAACGTATCCAGTTTACACCGCGGACGTTTACTTCCTGCACGGAGACGTGCGGATAAGCATTATGTTACTCTATACCTATCACGTGTTCGCTGTGGATATCAGCTTACGTTCATATTAAGGCTACTTCGCGGTAAAAACCTTTAATTGCTTACTCTAAAATATTTGAACTTTGGGATTTTCAAAATCGTGGATATAGATAGGCGTAAAATTTTGTTTTGTACGACTTTTCGATATAAAAGTAATCCTCAAGCCTTCCCTCAAGGGTCCCCAAGGGGTAGGCAGAGGTGCATAGGTAGTACCCACACACCCACTTTCCGCTATAGATATATTTAGGCTGCCAACGTTACAGATGGAGAGTCCATAGCCGTTACTCAAGCACGACTATACATACGCCCTCAAGCACGACTATACATACGCCCTCAAGCATTTGAATTACTTCTCAGACGTATGCAGGTTCCCTCTCGATGTTTTCTTTCACCGTAAAGCTCGTGGTGTGACTAATGACTGTACTAAAGTTTAGAAAAACTCATTGATACAGTCAGGATTGGAACTAGCGATCTTTGCGTCGCAGGCCACTCGACAACCGCGTTTTTTTAATATATCCGAAATGTTATACCCTGTCTTAGATAGTTATTATATTGACATTATGGAAAGTGAAGGAAATACATCATTAAAGCTGAGTAAAGGGCCTATATCTCGTGTAATCAGCTAATATCTCAGAGCTTTCTACTGCCGCCGCGAAACCTGCGAATATTAAGTCTAATTGTGGTCTACAGCTTGCTGACGATCATGTAGAACAAAATGTACATATTTTCTCTATATAGTCTGTTTTTTAGATGTATTCATAACGTTGCTTTGTCTTATTTTTATGAGCTTGTGGTTAAGTCGTAGTATTATTCTGTCTGGTATTTATTTAGTTCCTAACACAGAAAATACCTAGATTTGTTTTCAGATTGTGAGTCATGAAATGACTTAATAAATGACATCAACCTTTCATGAAAAACTAGTTTTTCTCCACAATCAAGGTAGGTTCCGAAAGGACAAGTATTGAGATGAAATTATTGGATTTGTCCCATTTAGTGCTATTTTCCCATATTTTGTTACGCAAATATTTGGCCGTAAACCTTAAATAGGCTTCTGTGGCTATGCAACTGTTATGATTTAAATATAAAATGTTTAACGCAGTGTTGTAAAATATTCTCTTATAAACTCATTAAATCGTAAATATTAAATTAAAGTTAGGCTAATCGTTAAATTTCTTAGTAAATTTTCAATAATATCTTGTTTAGTAAATATACATCTGGAAATTTTGTATTGGATAACTAGCGCCATCTACAGTGTGACAGGTGAAATTTCTTGTATACTTATTACTTCGCTTACTGATAAACGGCGTAATCTTGGCTTATGGGTGCGTTTAATAACATAGATGGAGCTAGCTATATGGGAATAAGTAATCAAAGAATAATGTATAAATTATGTCATAATAAGAAATAATAAGAGTCGGTTTTAGAAATTAAAAATATATTCTTTAAAAAGTAAGTTTTATGTTTTATGAATGTAATCTAATCTAAATATTTCATTAATATGAATTATATTAATTTATTTTGTAAAAAAAGCGGACGGACAAAGAACGGAAAAAGGACGTACACAAGGAGAAGCAAACGCTTCTCTTGTACATTTTAGAAATATGCATATTTTTTAATAGATAGGTACCACTTGAAATAACATAAGCCAGGAATTGACCAGATATAATCGTTCCACCGACTTTCATTCGTTTCTTGACAGCTTAAACTCATTCTTATGTGACCAACATGCCCATACTATGACGAACATTTCCAGCATTTCACTAGAATCCATTGATATTGACTCACCAAAATATCAAAAAATCCTGTAGTCCTTAATTATTTACATACATACATATAAATCATCACGCCGATTCTTTGGCAACGATTCTCTAACGGGGTAGACAGGGAGAATAGAGCCCCAGTTTTCTCTAAGCTTACATATCTGTTTCGCTTCGGCCAAATTCTTCAGTCTCTGCATACATCTACGCTGGTTTCTAGGTCTCTTGACGTTTCTATCCTTGAGTGTCCGATCGAGGCGATCGATTTGATCTAGATAGTTGGAACGAGGTCTTCCTCTGTCCCTTCTTGCACACACTTCGCATTATATATCTATTTACATTAACATGTCTTTCTTCATTTATTTCATCATATTTCTTCATATTTATATCACTATCTCTTTCAAGCCAGTTGTTTTGCAAATCTCTTCCTTGTGGATTCGATCTAAAATCGTTACGCCGCAAATGTTTCGAAGCGAACGCATGTCAACAGCATTTATTTAATTATATATATATTTTAATTATTTACCTACTAATAATAACTTAATTACTGCTTAGTTAACATCACTTTATGTGAAACATGTATATTATGATCAATTTAACTTTTAAGCCAACCATAAGTCTCTCGAACAGTGCAATAAAATGCTTTAACTACAAATTAAAACGGAAACTACCTTGAACTTCACCTCAAATATGAAACTCGCGTAATGCGTGACCAAATGCGTTTAGCGGAAATTTTAACCGCTTAATTTAATTATTAAATAATGTTGATGGCTGAGCTGAGACATTTACGAATGGATAAGTACCGATTTCTGAATTGAAGTAGGTACAGTAGAGTACACATTAGTTACAACCACGAGCTTTACGGTGAAGGAGATCATCGAGAGGAAACCTGCATACGTCTGAGAAGAAAATTAAAACATATGTCACGCTGGCACCTAAAATATATCTCCAGCAAAATTGGATGTGTGAATACTAATTACACGCCTCTGCCTACCCATTCGGGGAGCCTTGTGGGAAGGCGTGAAGATATTACAGTAAATTATTACGGCACACATTTTACGGCGAAGAAAATGCTAGTTAGGAAACAAGCATACGTTTTTTTACCCAAAGCGACTGCGACAGACTCGCCATACGTACTCAGTCACAAGTATCTATTTATATGAGGTTCCTTCAAAGCCTTTTACATTTATATTTATAACGAAGATAAATTATTTAAATTTAACACACCAATTAACTAAGTCAAAAATATTTATGATTCAGTGAAACTCATAGCCAGTCAACGGAACTTGATGTTACGCATGTTTCCACAGACGATTTGGTTATGACATTGCATAATGTGATCCGCCACTTCGGAAGTGAATCAATGCAGTAACAGTGGAGGCCCGAATGTGCCTTCGACCGTGAACCCATTAAGTAATCTGAACACAATACGCTAACACCAATACTCCTTCACGCCTTCCCACAAGAGTCTCGGAAGAGCTATACAGCGGTAATGATACCCAATTTTTGCAAGCAATTAATAGGAGCCAATGTGAAAGATAGCGAGTCCGCCACCATTATTTGGTCCTGTAATGTATTCTCACGCTCACTTCAATCTCACGCTAGCTTAAGGAGGATGTATTGAGGTTTGCTGAAGACTTTTCCTTCACCGTACAGGTCATAGTGTAGTCAAAATCACTGCACTTAAATTCAACAAAAGTCATCGGTACAAACCACCGGGGGCTTGAACCTATATATTTAACTTTGCAGAAGGCTAATGAAACTGATATCTACTTATAGATAATAATTAAATTCATAGGTAAATAGAACAACTATTCATATTTTTTATCGATTGATTTTTTTACGTTTCTTTATTATAATTGAATACAACTCTCATAAATATTCGGTTATATATCGACGCAGTCTATTGTTTTTTTAATTTCAAACATTGTCTATCATAGTATTTTGAGAAGCCTGGTTTTATTGTTATATTATACCCACGCGTATTATACGTACAAATAACCTGATATTGTATTACATATACTGTATCAACTACCGTGAATGGTTTACCGCTCGATGTCCATTCACTATCTCCAAAACACTCAAGTGCTTCGAGATTTTCATCAGATCTTCTTGTATGTGCGATAATCATCAAAATGGCTGTTCCTTATTTGAGTGCAACTTTCTAGTGGTATTTTTAGTTAAGATATAACTTTAATACTCAGTATATCGGGGACATTGAAAACAATGTTAGATCAAATGAAGAGAGCAGTGCAAGTGGTTTGAATAGTAGTGTGATTGGAAAGATAAAGAAAGGCATGTTACATTGGTTTGTACGTAAGGAAATGATCAGTAACGGAACGTTGACGAAACTGTACAATGCGAAGGATACGTTAGCCCAAGGCTCCTCTGTCTATAGAATTCCGTCCACGGATTTATATATAGGGCATTTATCCGTATGCTAAAGTTTCTCTTGTCATGGCAAGATACTGGTGGCACACTGTTTTTTCTCTACATCAAATCATGGCATATTTTTTATAGAGCTAGAATAGGAACCATCCGAATTAAATAGACTCATTGTGTAACTCCTTTTAGGCAATTATAGTATGTTTGGAATCACCATAGTTAAAATTTCAGTCGGAATAATATTAAATATTATATGCGTTTAAAATATCCTAATGTACATAAGTGTATAAATCTAGTCTTCTATATTAAAATCCACTAACGTTACTTTCACACGAGTGAAACTGTTACTGCATGCAGTGTTGATTACTCAAGTAGCGAGCAATGAGTTTCCTTTGGGCGCCGCCACTATCTTGTTACGTCACTACTCTCTTTAAATGAAACACGAGATATAATTAACAATTTTATTTCAAACAACAACAATTTTCATTAAACTAAAGTTACAAATAATAAATAAGCACCCTTAAAACTAACATATTTACAGAAAATCACGGCGCAAAATAGACATTCATATGTAGTGATAGATGAGAGGAAGTTATGAAACATGGTCTGGATCACAAGTTTTATAAAACCAGTTTCAGAAACCGCTATGAGCATTATTTATGAATACATAATTACGCAGGCAAAAGAAAGCACCCGGGCATCTGAGCCGCGACTCGTACGCTGTTACAGCGAGAATCAAAAGCGGTTGTCCGAGCACACCTAATTAGCGAGATACACACAAATAAATAGTCAATACTTTCGCTCCGGTTTATCCATGCAATCTTGTACCTTAGCCTCCAACCCCGGCGAATGACTATCAATGCCTATATTTACAATAAACAATCAATGCATGAGGTTGAATATTATTTGCTCTACTTATTGTGCGCGGGGTTTCAGTTCTTCGCTGTACTTGATGGTGTTGTATGAGGTCTCGCTGTAGGCGCCGTGCGAGTCCTTGGGCGAGCTATACCGGGCGCTAGGACCATGGCCGCCGAAGCTGTACTTCGGACCAGAAGAGTAGGAGCTCAATGAACTATGAGATGAAATTGGACTCCTGTATGATGTGCTTCCTTCACCGAAAGTGGAAGGAGATGAATGCTTAACGTAGTACTGAGGGCTGGCAGAAGAAGCAGCGTGAGCGTTGTTGGAAGTGTAGGATGAAGATGGGAATCCGTATGTAGTGCCTGGGGGCGATGCCAAGTGACCGTTTGATGCAAAGGAGGCGACAGACTCTAGGTTAGATCCGAAACCTTCAACTTTGGGAGACTGGTAAGATGGCGCGAGGTATTTAGTTGAACCGCTGCCGAATCCTCCGAATGAATTACCAAAACTGGCTCCGTGGTTGCCAGAACCGAAGGATAAACCACCGCTCAAGCTACTTAAAGATGGAGAACCGTATGATCCTGAAATGGCAGAGTGACCATGACCTGCATCGCCTTGAATCGACGAGCCTAAGTAAGCAGAAGGCTTGAAAGAACCCTTGCTTGGTACGATGTAACTGGCTCCCAAGCTTTTGTAAGATCCACCAAATGAATTTCCGGAGCTACCGAGTGAATGTCCGCCCAACGATTGGCCACCAGAGCTACCCAATGGGTAGCCACCGGAGCTGCCTAGAGAATAGCCGCTAGAACCGCCCAAAGAGTGGCCACCAGCACTGCCTAATGAGTGTCCACCAGAACTGCCCAGTGAGATAGAACTTGCGTCACCGAAAGAGTGGCTAGAGCTAGGAGCACTGTAGGTCAAGGCTGGTTGGCTAACTTGAGCTTGAGATGGGTTAAACAGAACAGGTCCAGTAGAGCCGTAAGAGCCAAGACCCTTTGTGCCGGCAGAGTACGATGGCACGCTGCCTTGTTGTTCAGACAGAGCGTATTGTTGGAATTTGGGTGCTGCGTAAGAAAATTGAGGGTAGGAAATTTCTTGGGCGCCCTGAGCTCCTTCAGCGCCTGTGTGGAATTCAGCTACGTTATTTGAAGGCGTAAGTGTGAGTGCTCCAGAGTTGATACTGTGGGAGAGTTGGCTCATAATTTGTGAGAGGTCATTGCCCGAGATGCTGCCGTGACCGGGCTGGAGTGTGATGGGAGCAAGTTGGTAAGTGGCTTGTCCTCCTTGGTGTAGTCCTTCAGACGGAAGCTGTAGTTGAGCCGCGCCGGAACCGAAGTCACCGAAGTTGTAGCTGGGCTTTGCACCACCGATACTGTACCCCGCCGCAACGCTGATAGCACTAGCCTCGCCATGTCCAAGGGATGGTGCCTGGTAACTTTGTCCAGATGACGGATATCCCACAGGAGCCTCCCTCTTATCTTTCTCTTCCACTCTTTTAGCCAGAACTGCCCATGATGTCGAAATGCTTAAGAGCGTGACGAATACGACCTGAAATAATAAATAGCACTATTAATATTAATCTTATAAAAAAATACTATTACTTAGTACTAAACTTTAAAGGGAAGTACGAAACTGGTTTCGAACGGAAACGCTCTCGGACAAGTGCCAAGTTGAACGGCGACCCGCATGGCATTGCTACAAGCTCAAGATTAAAGCCCACATTTGATTTCACTTTTTCCACTTTTACTTTACGATAAACAACAAAGTGCGATCTAAATATAATTAGATCCATATTGAAATAGGGCAATAGGGGAATTCAAAGTTCCTGAACTAAAGATACGGAAAAGTAGATTAAATCACTTGAAACACTTTTAATTACTCTTTAGGTGGTAAGTGAAAATCCTATCAATTCTCACGCCATCACAAATAAGTAATTTGCTATTTAAAAGCATCTACAAATCACCACAAACACTTTGTACTAATTGTCCAAATTTTTAATTAGAACACAACACACACTCACCGTGAATTTCATTTCGAATGCTTATTAAGAATACTCGGCTCTTTGTTGGAACTAAATCACTACACGTTGCTTTATACACAACACAAACAAATATATTATGTTAGTCAGAGAACGGTCGGCTGCCTTGTACAGCCGCCGAATTTGTAATGTGATGTCGCAGTGTTTTCACCGAATTTATAAGAGAGCGATCGGTGGCGCGCACCCGCCTGCCCGACGGAAGGGTAAAAGTGTATCGGAGGACCCTTTCACTGCCGGCTGAAAGAATGGGAGCGGGCCATCAAGCTTCCGAACCCAACAATGAGGTAATAGAAACCGGAACTATTGCGTCACAAACTGATCACGGTTTGGTGCACTCATCGACTCAGATGTCGTTCGGGCGTCGCGTGCCACTAACACTTCTAGAGCAAATATTTACCCATTACATTTGCAACATGACTAATTAAGATAACACTGCTATAAATTCGACGGTTGAATACTTCATTTTTGTTTATAAAGCTAAGGATGCCCACAAGCGTAAGGTCCAGCTGTTGGTATGTGGTTACCGCTGCCTTGGATGGTTGGAACACCAGGGCGATACCCCTGCCGTATTGCGGATCTTGTTTAGTTGAGAAAAATAACTCTGTGCTATTAACCCCCGTTTTAAAGGAACACATTTTTTAGCTAAAGCCATACTCTTAAATCGTAACGATTTAAAAGATGCTCAAGTTCACAAGTCATGTTCGTGGTCCGACTACACGGATTCAGATGCACTTTCATTCAATTGCCCCATTTGTACGCGTGATGGAAGTCGTGTGATGCAAAGTAATCTTTGTTTACATGCCGCCGATTTAATAGCCTCCGCCAAGTTTTAAACTATAATATATGTACTCTCATTTTAGTACCGTATCTATATTACGAGGAGTATAAACAAGTTAATGGAGAATAATATTACAGGTCGTTCTGTCAAGAGGTTAAAGTGGTCTCATGCTAAAAAAGACTGCAGATTCGAACTCTGTTAATCTACAGTCTGAGCTTAAATGTAGTGATTTCTGGCAACACACATCGTGATGAAACTTTTACAAGTTCTGAAGAAACTCTTAAGTTTTAAGATATGTACGTACGTGAGTAAAATTGAGTCTGAAAGATGGTGAATGAATCTTCATCTGCCATCGAAATATTCCGGTGAAAAGTGGGTTTTACATTTTTGCCTACACCGAGAAGGCGTGAAGATATAATTGCAGTTGTCATTCAAACCACTTTTGGGGAAATAAATAAGTACTTTCATAACGTAAGCCAAGAAGCTAGAACAATCGTTCCTCGCAAAATGGGAAAGACAATTTAACTTTTTGTAATACTGACAATAGATCATTTAAATATTATTATAATTATATATTCCGCTGCTGTTTGGGTCATCAGACTAGCATCAGCTATCTTGGCGTGTGATCATTTTCAGAATATTTATAATTAGATTAATTTCTCACTTATATTATATATATAGAGGATATATTATAATATGTGAGAATGTGTAAGTATTTATAGATATTGTCACAGGATGTGATATAGAGAAAAACGCCAAAACTCCCAATATGTACAAACCTTTTTCGATTGATCTACATTCGTCTGTCTCTTCATTCACGCTCGCTGGCTTCGAATACTCCTAAAGTTCCCATCCTTGAGTACTTGAACAAATTGATCTAGGTAGTTGGTACAGAGTTTACCTCTGCACTCGACTAAGCATTTTTATAGAATAATAATATATCCTCACGCCTTCCACAAGGGTCCCCGAAGGGGTAGGCAGTGGTGTATAGGTAATACCCACACACCCACTTTCCGCCAGAGGTATATTAGGTGCCAACGTGATAGATGGCGAGTCCATCGCCGTTACTCAAGCACGACTGTACATACGCCTTTGAATTTCTTCTCAGACGTATGCAGGTTTCCTCTCGATGTTTTCCTTCACCGTAAAGCTCGTGGTGTGATTAATCACTGTACCGGGATTCGAACTTGCGATCTTTGTGTCGCAGGCAACTGCTCGAACCACTCGGCCACCACGACTCCTTATAGAATAATATTACGAATTACACCTATTGTGCATCCTACTGTTGAAGACCTGACATTCGATGTGACATCATCATTGCGAATAGGCAAAAACAAATGATCACGAGAATAATATCTTCCAAGGGAAAGCAGGTGTCATGAAAGTGAAATTTATTTAACAATTAAGGTCACATACTATCGTTTATACTTACAGGATGTTCAATACAATCACGTTGCTCTATTCGTCGATCTTTTAAAAGAATATTTTCTCATTATTTAACAATTCCTATGTTGCTCTATCAGTGTAACGATCCCATAGTTTCAGGGCTATTTTATACCACTAACATAGTAACAACAAGTATCGGACTATTTTATATGACTCGTTTGATGGTAAGCAGTTGCCGCCACCTATGGGCGCTTGGAATAGCTTGCTCCAGGGGTGCAGAGGGTATTTCAAAGTTACACTTACTGTTCCCTGGGCCCATATGTAGCCTATAGGTCACACCGACATATATATGTCTATACGTATATAGAGATAAGCGGCATCAACACACAATTCCCCAAAAAAATCTCTATATAATGTCATCGAGAAGAACATAAAAAAGACATCCCTATCATGAGTCTACTTCATCTAAAACAGCATAGTAAATGTGAATCTCAAGCGCAAAATTTTAATTATCTAAATGTATTTTAAAAAAGTGAAACCGACTCAGTTACGTAGACGTAAAACTAAAAAGAATTGAACATTTTTTAGCAATTAATTACGAAACAATAAAAATACATTTTAAAGATTCTTAACTTAGCATATTTATAACAAATTAGGGGGCTGGGGGAACTCTTAGAATTATGTACATATATGGCAGCAGTGACCGCTTGACATCCAGTAGAAGTTTCGCTATGACGCTAACATTGCAAGTTCGAATTCCGATTGTACCAATGAGTATTTTCTAGGCTCATGTTCACAATGATTTGAACTTTGTAAGAAACACCATCGAAACGAAACCCGATACCGTAAGACGTATGTCGTACCCCTTCGGGGACCCTTATTTAAAGGCATTTACATATTAATACATTACACATGCACATAGTAATGTACATTTAATTATACACAAATGATATTTGAGTATGAATTTGAGTGTGAATGTTGATATTATAGCACAAATACAGTATAATACCTATAGAAAATATTGGACTGGGCTTGACAAGGGCCCAGTTCTTAAATATATGATGATGACAACATTTTTATATTTTCATATTACACACAGCAATAGGTTACAATATTACTCTATATTAAACCGTATTTTGTCTGAACCCTAATTACGCTATTGTACACGGTTATATACATGTATGTAGTAACATGCACGGTACGTATGCATGTACCTAAGTTAGATCATTTGCGATGTCTATCAACATAATTACAGTTACATAAATACTATTATGTTATGACATTGATCGTAGTCCGTATATATTATCGTAACAAATTAAAAATACATAATATGAACATTATGCTCCATCCAAGGCAGGTAATACAATTTAGGGTTGTAATACTCTAGGAAAACAAAAAAATATAGACTAATAATTATTATAATAAGTGCTTTAAATAGCAGAATCAACATTGCGGGTCCAAATCCCAGCGTACGTAATTAGTTTTTTATTCAAATCTGTTTAATAAAGTAGGTACTTTAGTAATATAAACAGAGATTCTATTCCCTGGTTTTACTATTCAATGAGAATTACGGGGAAGGAAAATATCGTAAGTAAATTACAAGCGTTCGAGAATTAATGGTAGTGCTTGCAACAGCGAGTTTCGCTATCATCTTGTATCACCTAAATGTATATTATTTTCCGCGAAAGGAGGATGTTGTTACTTACACCTCTGCCGAATTTGATCAACATTTCTCACAAATTCATAAACCGTTGCTAGGGTTGTCAAGAGAAGTTTTTTTTTTTAGAACAAGAGTGGCTAACAAGCATACGGCCCACCTGATGGGAAACGGTTACCGTAGCCTATTTACGCTCACGATACCGAAGTATCACTTGCGCGTTGCCACTCTGTGTTCGGAGAGTTATAGTGTGTTAGCAGCATAATGGGCTTAATCCCTCTGCTTCCAACACAATGTAACAATCCTCCCCCCTCCCCAAGGAGCTCATTACTGGAAACCTCATTCACCGCGTAGGAACACAACACAAAAAATTGTGTTATTTGGCTACGGACTTCTATAAGGTGGAGGTCCTGCCCCAGTCAGGCAGCTCTGAATTCGAACGGGAAACCCATTATGCCCTACCTCTCTTAGTTTTTAGATTTTGCTTTATATGCTTTGACTTCAGACCACCACTTCCCATCAGGTGGGCCGTATGCTTGTTTGCCTCCTTGTCGGTGTATAAAAAAAAGACTTACGCACCTATTGAATATATTATCTTATTTAAATAAGATACGTAACAACTTACATATTTAGATTTAAAGAAGGTATTTTTAAATCGTAAATTTGATATCTGATTTTCGAAATTAAAATAAAGTTCGAAACGTTTGCGGTCTTTGTCGAAGTAAACATTCATTAACTTGGAAACACTCTTTCATAAAGGAATGTTTTGGAAAATAAAGTTACCAATTTATTAAGAAAGTCCAATATGCAAGTATAGGATGCATGATCCAACCAAAGGAGGATAAACCTTATAGACCAATAGATTCGTTGTTGTGAAGCATCATACTGAGTAAGTTGTACTATGCCTTATTCCACTTCTCGAATATTATCTCTCGCTTATAACACGCCTTCACAAAATGTAGATCGCATTCTTTGATTAGGTACCTACCTACATAACTCATACCGTGTATAAATTTGAAACCACTTTACGTTAAGAGTGGTAAGGTTTAATAATAAAGAGGCACGTTTATACCTATTAAATATTACCATTCTTACTCTCTACTATATTAAAATCTTATCAAAATTTACATTATTGCATTGTAAATTACTCGATTTCATTGCGATTGAAAACCGCCCAATGACAAAAACAATACTTTCTATATTATTTTATAGCATTTATTAATATACAAATTAGCTGGACATTAATGTAATAGTTTTGTCGTAAACCAACCAAAGTAACCCAATTCCTACGTTATAGGAAGTTTTTCGATTTACCTAACGACGTTATACAGAGCTATAATATGTCTAACTCCCACCAACTTAGAAATCTAGATATAAGTAGGTATTTCAGGTCCTCAATCATACAAGATTTTCCGCCGGTAGCATTATATGCTTAGATACTTTTACCAAGTAATAAAGCTATTAACGTTTGTCCAAGTGATCGTTAGAAACGTGCATAACTAGAAAACTAAACAGCGTGAAACATCGAGCTTTATGACAGAATAACAAAGAGTTTACGTTCATTTTATGCTAATGAACAATTATCTAATAACAATTTTTGGCCTTTACGTCCGTTAAATACGTGAATACTTAACTCGCTGATTAATACATTACCTATTAGAACAGAGTTACGCGTATACGCATGTGCCCAATACGTTGTGTATTTGTAAGGTAATTGTCGGTAGATGGTAACAACAATTTTTAAAGTATTAGGGCTACTAAGACCTTTTTAACAAGGCTTTTTTATCTACTTAATTTTTAATCTATTTTATTTTATTAATTTAGGGATTTTAATATCTGAAATAAATGAATTATTAGTATTAATGTTATATAGTAATAATAGTTGTTTTATTTCAGTCATATTGACAACAATAAAAATACTTCAATCTAATTGATTGAAGTATTTTTATTGTTGTATATTATTATTGATATGTTTTATTGTTGATATGTAGTTTTTGCATACATCTTCATGTATGCAAAAACATCGCCTACAATATAACTAAAACATTATAAAAAGGATGTAAAATTTTTGGAACACGTAGGAAGTAATTAAGCGGTATTTATAGCCTGGTTGGAATTGCTATAATAGAAACATATAAAACATTCATTCCATTAATCTAGTTGGAGTTTCTGTGCTAGAAACAACTGTAAATAGGATTCGGTTCTTCCATGTGAAGTCCTGAATACAATACTCACAGCAGGAATACAATAGCACTGACTTATTCCAGTTTCCAGGAGTCCAGACAGTAACAGTGACTTAGGTCATTCCGTAATATCAGTACTATCATAGTCGGGCATTGCGTTCTTTGCTCGGACTTTCGTCTAACTGGCTGCGACTAACCAAACGAAACCGACACCAAATGCTTAAAGCTACCTTAAAACGCTTCCGTGGGGAACACGGCTTCCAGTGAACCAGATCTTTGTAGACGATCAATTAGCATCGAATGTTTGTAGTGCCCTAAAATTTTATGCGACAGGTACAGACTAGATGTACCCGGTTTTAGATAGCATTACAAGTTTAAGATATGACGCCTTAAAAACCTAATCAAAGGCCTTACGCGACATTGTACATAGTATTATCCAGAGCAAGCTCCCGAATCCGCATTGCCCTTTGGCGATGCAGACTTGCATATGTGGTTGCTTAGCGGCCTAAGAAGAGCCTGGCTAGTGCCTAACAGGCCGTGGGACTCATGCGTTATACAGAAACACGGTATTGTCATTATTATTCCGAGTGCGAAAGGGTCGGATCAAAGACCTCGTATTCATCTGTCCCTTTCGCTCTTTTTTAAATTAGCAGGTATTTATCACATCGTGGTATGGTCCCTGGTCACACGTAACGCGACAATGACTTAACAGCGAACTGTGCTTCAAAAGTGGTTTGTCAAAGTATAGAAACACTGTCTAAGCGAAACTAACGTAACCATAAAGTTCACTGAATGCTTACTTCACTAACAATATAACCACAACGATTACATCAATTCAACTTTTTTACTTATTTCGGTTCGTAGTTCCGTGCTTATTCATCAATTAAGTAGAACTCATCTGAGCGATTGTACCACCAAAAGTAGGGCATTCCATCGGCTCATAAGGTGTTTCGCAAGTTACATCACAGTTAAAAAAACATGGTCGTTGGAAAAAAACTAAATTTTCACTTTTATCGTCGTTTCCAGTTTGTTTAGTACTATAATATATTGTGCTGTGAAAGTTTACTACAGATTGGCAACGCACTCACACAAAAACTACAATACACATTGCACAATGTTGCACAGCTCTTACGACTGACTCATTGTTTGAAAGATTGAATATCCTAATTGTTATAAAGCCGCTATAGTTAAGTACGAGTGCATTGTCCGTGTTGCGTATCGGATTTCATGCTGAAAGCAGCCCGTGAAATCAGCATGGGTACAGTTTATACGGTTCGCATGCAACTTTTTTCAAGCTTGTGTACCAAATCTGACTATATTGTAAGTGAAATGTCCTGTTGAATAATTCCCAATAGCCTAATAGGCTGTGGTTTAAGGTAGTCTTCTGAAACGTCGAAAATTTACGGGCAAACACAATGGTAAATGAACCATATTTTTTTTCAAATCTTAGGTCAGTGACTTGTCACAACACTAGCTTTACGATGATAAAAAAAACAGAATTAGCAAGTCTCTTCCAAGGAAAGAAAAGTATTATGTTAAGTTGTGCCTGAGTAAGCGACCGCCTATTTGTCACTGTTCGGGTATAAATATATCTGAGGTGAAATATGGAAGCTATTAAAGATTTGCCTACACCTACCAGACCTCTTGGGGAATGCATAATGATAGATAATCCAAATGTAGCATTCACGAACCTTCAAAGTTCGTAGTATGATACATTGTAATCTTTGGTGGTATGTACAGCTTGAAGATATGCTCACGAGAGTTCGGTATGTGGGAAGTATGTAACGTCTATCACATAGAAGGTAGGTCTTAGATTGAGACGTATTAGAGCTTCCCGATAGTGAATAACTTAACTATCTCGTTTGTAATGAACTCGAAGTGAAAACTACTTACTAAGAAGGAAGGAGTATGAGAAGTCTCGTTGAAAAGTTTATATGCCTATAATCCTTTTTAAAACGACTGAAATATACATATCCTCACGTCTTGAGCGTGATCGTGAGCATGATGAAAGCGTGAGTGTGAATGGGTAGGCAGAGGTGTATAGGTAGTACCCACACACTACACTATTTTCCACCAGAGATATATTTTTAGTGCCAACGTGACAGATGCATTTAGAATATCAACATTCAATAAAAGTTCAGTGTCCCTTAAATGAGATATTTTTGAAATCAGTATATGCTATATACCCATATATATTATGTTATGTAATTTTTAATATCCAGAATAAGCACGAGACAATAATACCAATAAAATTTTAGTTCCTTACATAAGAACCTACTTCACATAATTTAATACACAATTGAAACTGCCATTATTATTACAAAGCTGGCAAACGAAAAAACAAACCATGTTATGCAACCGATTTAAAAAACACATACAAACTGAAACTTTCTCCAGGAATTCAATACGCAAAGATAATTCTAAATGAGTAGGTATAGATTAATTTATATTGCTTATGTAAATTTTCCATTGGCAATTTAATATTACAGTTGACTGTTTTAGTATCAGACCATAAACTCTTGAATACGGGCAGGAAATATATAATTCATTGACCTGTGGACTGCGGACGACCTGCGGATGGATAGGTAGGTACAATTAGATTTGTAGTTCTTAATAGTCTGTAGGAAAAGTAATATAGGTAAGCATAACATTTATTTATTATTTATTTATTTATTTACACACACCATAACATCCTTACAGTAGGTATACCAATATGATGCTAAAAGAAAATAATAATAATTGTAATAACATTAATAAACTAATTTACAATATAACAAAATACACTTTAAAAACTTATGTATTAGCAAATAGTTATGAGTACAATTCAGCTGCTTCGTATTATTCTAGAAGATTATCTCTTCCAGCCCATTACAACTTAAATAGTATCATCAACATTTTTTCATTACATAAAAACAATGCGGCATTATTTTTAAGCTGACAGTCAATCAGCTGAAAATACCTTTAAAGGAAATATGTTTGACATATTTCCATACTAAAAATATGCTTATGTTGTCAAAATTATCACACTACGTGCTGTTTACCTTTACTTTTTATTCGGTAGAGATTGATCCATTATTTTCCCATTGCTTCAGGCTATGTTAACAAGACGAGATCACGCAAGTCATTATCGTTGCCATTATAGTCATAGCCACTGGCAGCTTACTAATCGACGCCAACTACTTGAGAGAGTGTGACAAAATGAGGGGTACATGAACACTTCTTCATGAAGGATATCAAAGTAATGCACGAGCGAACCCTTGGTGTTGCTAGTGTTCATAGAGGGCAGTAACCACTCACCATAAGATAGGCCGCATGCACGTTTGCAAAAAAAGATATATTTTAAATTGTGATAACCTCGTGAAATAATAAATATAGTATACATAGGTACATATCATCACGCCGAGTCCCTAACGGGGTAGGCAGAAGGTATAGAGCGCCAGTTCTCTCTAGGCTTATATAATACAATAATATATCCTCACGCCTTCTTACAAGGGTCCCCGAAGTGGTAGGCGGAGGAAGTACCCACGCACCCACTTTCCGCCAGAGATATATTGTAGTCGCCAACGTGACAGTTGGCGAGTCTATCGCCGGTACTCAAGCACGACTATACGCCTTTGAATTTCTTCTCAGACGTACACAGGCTTCCTATCGATGTTTTCTTTCACCGTATAGCTCGTGGTGTGAATAATAACTACTTAAGTTTAGAAAATGTCCTTGGTACGGTCGGGCAGTTCGAACTTGCAATCTTTGTGTTGTAGGCAACTACTCGAACCACTCGGCCACCACGGCTTTTTAATGTATGAATGATGATTTGTACGTATTCATTCATCCCGTGAGTAATTTTGAAACTTAAAACACGAAAATATGCGCCACGCCAAAATGTTAAAAAATAAATGTCCACCCTTGCGAAGCCGGGACGGGCCGCTAGTTTATTATAATATTTGATTTGTTTGGATCTATTTTGTCTTTCTGTTTGTTTCGGCTGCGCTCTGAAAATGCTGGATCGATTTGAATTTTTTCACTTCACTCGACACTTTTTATAACTGACGCTCAAACATGACTTACGATATATCGAGATCGTTAGATAGCTTAGCAAATGTGTATGATAGATAGGTAGAAATTAAAGCTCGCATAATTGATACCGCAATAACACATTATGAAATCAATGTGTAGTTTCCTGCCTCGCGTCGCCTTCGAGAAAACTGAATTGAGTTGCGGACTCAACCTACTATTACCATTACCATACTATTTTGTCCAGTATGTAGGTATGTACCTACGAGTATTCTGAGCTAGGCTAGGCTTGACCTGTTGACCTGTCGCTCAGCAATTCAGGCATGACTGAGTAACAAATGCCAATATCCTCGCAAACTGTCGTTTATCTTACTAATATTATAAATGTGAATGTAAGTTTGTTTGTTACGCTTTCACGTAAAAACTACTTAAGAGATTTTTATTGAAAAAAAAAATCATTTTTACGAAAGATAAAAAAGCCGCCCACGACGACGAAGTCGCGGGCACAGCTAGTATATTATAAGTAAGCAAACTGGTATACTGGTAGGAACGTTCTACCTTTAACAGTTCGTTACCTGATAAAAATATTTCAACACCTTATGCGTAGATTTCGTTAAAGCATGTCCTTATAGGACGAAGAACTTATCAGCTATATTTCAAATATGTAGGCATTCTAGTTTCATTGAGTCCGCGATGAGTCACGAGAGGTATTTCACTTTTATACATATATAGACGACCACATATAAGATTTAATAACATTATTGTATAACTCTTTCCCACCTACTTTGACTTTCTAGGCTGATTCACTAAAATCCTCACCGAGTATAATATAACCCTTACACAATTGGATGGTATCGCTAGGCGTTTTAATCCGTCGAATGTATTTTGTATTGGAACTTGTTCTTTAAAAACGGTACTCTAAAGTACATATTCTCAATTGGGCCGTGCTTGTAGGTAATTGTGTACGAAATGAGACCGCCATTAAGTCGGTCGGACATGGCCGGCCCGTCTCGTGGACGGGCTTTTCGTCTTTTTTTCCTGAATGACCACTTTTACTCTCGGTCGCCTTGTATCGAACATTTACATCATATTTAGATTACACTTATTATCTAACCATTGAATAAAATATTGTGTCAATTTAACGAGCTGTTTTCACTTTGTTAACAGTTTCCATAATTAATTTGTATTGTAAAGAAGATTGCGATCAACTAGGTCCGTGAGAGCGTGCGAGATTGTTATCTATTAAATTTGATTGGGTGTTTGACGATATGGTATAGGCATTTTGCAGTACCAAAACAATTTATTTTTACAACTAATCAAATAATACAATTTACATATATCGTTATAAAAACTGGCCAAACCAGAGTCGTGTTTTGTGTACGATCCAGATACCATGCGTCTGCGCAGCGGTACGCTCCAGTCATAATGTGAATGATGGCATTTTTGAACTATCCAAAAAGGAACTCATTGAGGCTGAAAAAATATCCATACGAAATAAATTAGCTTACTTAGTTTTGCTTAGAAGATCCTCAGTAGAGGATCATCAGAATCTTATGCAATTAGTAGTCTGCTCACCGACATACAACTGTTTATGGTAATTTAATTTTGAATTGTAAAGATGCGAGACATTTCCTATTAAGAAGCAACTTTCTCGTTCTTGAAGTGCCGCGCATCGTCGTCGTTAGATAATTCTTCATCTTCCCAGATTTTAGGTAATTGCGAGGCGATGACCCGGGCCATGTATTTCATTAATGACTTACCTACCGTTCACTTCTTAAGTAATACTTACTGCCATTTAAGACAGCAGTTTAATTTACACTATTTTTTCAAATTTTTTCGCTTATAGCGATCGGTGCATACAAACAAGTGAATGCCGATATAATTCAGTTTCGTAACCAAAAAGCACGCCAGTCTTCTCATTATTCTTTATAAAGTGCCCTTTATTCGTTCATGCTTGAGTTGGCACGCTTTAATGCTTTTGCTTGTGGTGTCAGGGTTTCCGAGTCTTCCCACCTTTATGTCGGGCGTAAAGCGATAGCTGGCATTCGTATCATACTCCCAAAATGTACTGTGACTCTCTACCTACTTCTGTAGCAGGTTATATAAGATTAATTAATTTTGACACTGATTTGTATGTAAAGCAAAATGAAAATTGCAAAAACGACATTCTCAATCAGGTGGTCGATTGGACGATTTGAAAGGATTTCTTGAATAGTAATTAATTTTGCTGACGGGGCCGTGCTCAAAAGAGTCGATGAATTAAGAATAGGTACCACTAAAGACATTCGAGAATAGTAGCGAAAAGATGAAAGGCCACCTTATACGACATAACAGTTTCTTTACAAATATATTAGAAGAAAATGTAGAGGGAAAGAGAGGACGAGGAAAGATTGAGATATATGATCAGATCAAAAATAAAGTGTCTTCCACGACGTATAGGTAGGTCAAAGAGGTTTGCACTGGACAGAATCAAATGGAAGGAACTGCATTAGAGACGCCGACAGAAGAAGAAGACCGACCGAAGAACCTAGCTCTTACATTTATGATGTTGATTTTATTCAGATTTTGCTGTGATTCGTGTTCTTATAACAAACAAACATTTAAAAACAACTCTTCGAAATATATGACCTTATATGGTTATGTATGTTCAACATTTGTTTATATTGTAAATTAATTTGTAGTTTTTGTTTATTTGTTGTTGCAACAACAACATCTTTTTAACATAACATTATATATTGATCGCTAGATTATCATAATTTAATGCCCAATGACCTACTTGTTGTCCTTAAATAGGTAAATAGATTCGAGTTCTTTGCCTGAGAGCTAAAAATATTTCATTATAAAACAATCAAAACAGTATCCTGGCGAACCCTAGTTCTGATGATATAAAATATTTATTGAAAGTATATAATGCGTAGATTTTAAGTACTTTTATATCCAGGTGTCCTCACGGAGTGACATAGTCGCTGTGCGACAAAACTCCTTAATTGAATAGAAAAAAAAAAGAACAATCAGAGATCAACGAGATTCGCAGATAGCGTCATTTACTGCTAAACATAGTTGTGTCATTATGACATGGCGTGCTATATGATTTAAATTTCTTCTGTGAATATCTCTCATTGAATCAATATTTAAAATTTGTTCCTTAAAAACACAAAAATTACTTAATTAACTTAGATGAAGTTTGGCACAGTAATAGATTATTAGATTAACACATGTAATTAATAATGATATACAATGTACGCGGATGCAACCGCGAGGCACACCTAGCTTTGAAATATGTTTTCAGTTGAAATAAAACTATATTTTATTATCGAAGTAGACGTTATATTTGTATGAAGCGGAAGGTCATATTTACATGCTCTGGATTATGTGTTTAGACAAAATGAGGTTCAAAGAAGGTAGTTATTTAGTAGATAGCTGGACCGACATAGCCGGGGTTGATGATGCGCGCTCCGGCGATACCCCAGGGTGAGTTCACAACGGTTGGCCCGGCTACCACAGTCTGCAAGATAATTGACAGTCTTAAAAATATGAATCAATAATCATCATGAACATAGACCTCAAAGCTTGATGTTAAACATCTATAGCCGCACGTAAAGCCGATTGCTGGCGTGGCGACGCGTCGCCGCGCGCTATAATGGTGTTGAGTTAATGAAAATATATGTTTACTAAATAAATAATGTTAATTTTCTGGTAAAAATCGTAATATTTATACTTTACATTATGCCATATTTAGTTCCTGTCGTAATCTGTTCTTTTATGCATTTTACTTGTGCTAATAAATTTCGATGTTTCACATCTGCCCGGCGTCTCTTGACGGCTCATGCTGAGCTCGGCTTTTTTCTACAACTAAGGTAGGAGAAAGGCAGTGGTACCGCTGCCTATGGACGCTAGCAATACCTGGAGTATGGCTTGGGGGCTGCCGACCTCGCAGGAATCTTTTCACACCCCTCTTAAGCTCCATTATATCAAGTAAATTTCTAATGCTTGAGGTAATTAATTGAAAGCCCATTCAAAATGAGTTTCCCAACACCCACCCAACTACAGTGATACAGAGTCGTGCTCGATGATAGGCTCGAACTCTCACGTTGGCACCTAGATATAACTCTGATGGTGGCTATTATTATACCTCAGCATGTGTTTTGAGCGGTGAGATTATAGAATGAAAAATTTCTACACTCACACGGGCAGGGATGACGCCAGGGGTGCCAGTCCAGGCGGGCCACGTGGTTATGTACTGGGGAGCGGCGGCAGCCATGGCAATGCAGAAAAGAACGAAGAACACCTAAACACACAAACAATCACCTGTTGAATATATACTTCCTCTCTGCCTACCTCGTGAGGTACTCGACGTGATGATATATATGTATGAATTAAAATTTACTTAAGTTGGCGGTTGCTATTTGAATACTTTAGTTATTTGTATATCATTCACGAAGCTCTGAGATTTCATTGGTTGATGTATGTTCGTAATTAAATGCACTATCCTATCTCAAGCTTTATGTACATTGATATCGATCAGTCGTGATTCAAGATATTAAGATTCTACCGTGAGAAGAGAGATTTTACCATGGTAAGTTCATGCAATTTTCAATAATTATAATAAAATACTCATAACAATAAAATACACAAAGAAACACTCAGTCTCAGACAATCAAACACATATAGATAAATTAAATTGTTTGCGGAATAAGTCTAGGCGGTTTCATTTCCAACCCCTGTTTTCTCTGCCTGCCTACCCATAAGAGACGGCGCGATTATATATATAAATACATACATACATACATATAATCACTCCTCTTTCCCATACGGGTAGGCAGAGACCACTTCTTTCCACTTGCTACGATCCTTACATACTTCTTTCGACCCGTCCACTTTCATTATTCTCTTCATACATGCTCTTCGGTTTAGGGTACTCTTGACCTGACCTTTTTTCAAGACGTCCCTAATTTGGTCTAGAAACGTCCGCCTAGGTCTACCCCATCTAAATATATAAATGTTAGGGTCAATTAGCAACGGTCTGCTTTGGGCGGGGATAAGACCTGAACATTATCACAATAGTTTAGGCTTAGGGTATCACCACGGCACAGCGTATCATAACAGATAGTACATATGTATATTGCTTCCAGTAGTAGCAAGAAATACTCACAGCGTATTTCATGATGATTGATGGGGATTATTAGTTGTAGGTAACACTTGAACTGCTCTTAAGCCTTCTAGGTGCAAACTATGCAGTGCTACGGATGACAGAGACGTTATATAGCGTCCTAGAAGGTCGTCCTAGCACTTCATTTCTAGCCTAGACCCTGCTTAGGTCACAACTATATGAATGCCTAATGAAAAAATAATACTAGTCTAGATTATGCGCTCCAGATATGGTACGCACATTCTATATAAATACCTATTGTACAAAACTGCTACTTACTGTCGGGCAGACGGAATAAATGGCGTTTAAATACTTGAAATTCTGCAAAAGAAAAAAATTACTTACGTACTTACTATAATATGGCAACTGGCGTGATCGCGGATGTTATTGTAAAAATAAAGAAAAGCATGGTTTGGAAGTTTAAATAGAAAGAACGATGTAGAAAGATTTTCGTAACAGATACACAAGATATTCGTCAAATAAGTGTCTTGGTATTTCGTTAATACAAAAACCATGTATAACAGAAAAGTAATTAATAGTTAATAAATCGTTCACCTTAAGCCCATGTGGCAGTAACGAGACAGCCAAGCTACATATTTTGACTAAGATGTAGAGTATAGGTAGACTTCAGTCGTGCCAATATTTTACATGTAAAAGGTTTTTGGTGGGATCATTAGTTGGAGAAGAATATGCTTTCTGTAACTGGCACAAAATTATGAAGTAAAGCGTTGAAGACATTAATGTCAAGCCTTACAAAAAATACTAGCTCGATTTACTTACACAAGAAGTATGGCCGATTTCTTTAGATTAAAATCTGCTGAGCTAACCAGCTCAAAGGACGTCCTAGTCCTCTTACTACAACCACAACACAGCGCCTCGTAAAGAAGCACTGTTGTTTATACAGTTCACAGTAGAAGAAGTTCAAAACACAATCGCATATCATGAAAAAAAACCAAACCTTTTTGGTAATATAATGGGAATTACCGAACCGTCCCTTTTGGGAACATATTAGTTTTTTTAAACATTGTATAACACCATGAATTAACTTAGAAAACTATCATTAAAATCAGTTGTATTATTGTTAAAATCAATAATTCCAAGTTATGTGTACTGTACTTTATTCTTTATTAATATTTTTGTTCATAGGCAACAATCAAAGTAGGTAGGTAGTGTTTTACATAACTACTTCAATGCTTTATTATAAGCAACCTTAGCATGGGTTGGTGGCAGAGAGACGTAAGTCATGCTGCCGATGACATGGGTGCTGAAGGTGCCACTGCGATAAGGATGGCACAGGTGCGTTCCAGGAGAACTCAGAGTCCTATATGCAGGGAAGACGGCCACCGAGGAGTCTTAGTGAAATGAAATCGCACAAAACTCGCCTATCCTTTCTAGAACCACGAATAAAAAGCGACTAAAGAGGCCAACAGGTGTACTGGTGCTCAGAATAGCATTGCCGGTTACGTAATATGTTCAAAGAGTTGAAGCAGCATGATTTAACGCGCTTAGACATAGATTTTAGTCCCCCTTCAATATCAGAGGATGGAACTGCTGACCTCTATAACTTTGCAACGTGGTAACTAGTAGCTCGTAATTAAACCCTTGTCTTGTCCGCCCGTGCTAGTTCAGAAACTCAGATAACGAATAATTATGCTAAACTAAAACTAGACTGACTAGTAGGTAGGCGTTTCTCATGATTTTGTTATTCTACGATTACATTAAATGCCTATTATCAATAACTTTGTAATATCAATGCAACTTGGATATTAATAAATGTAAATAAACTGCATACCTAAAAGAAACAAATATGTTTATATAGACGCGAATATGATTAAATTGACTTAGTATACTTACTTACATGACTACGACTAAGTAGTCTAAACTATTATATGCCTATAGTGCTAGCACAATTACTACGCTCCGTAATAACGTTGGCGCATTATTACTAAGTGTATTTCAACCGCCTATAGGGTACTGCAACAAACGACCGAAATAGAGTTCTCATCAGAAGTTTTAAGTCGTTTGATAGTGAAATAGTGGAAATATGAGCTATTTTTCACTGTTAAACGACATTTTATAATACATATAAATACCTGGGACAATTCCACACAAATTGACCTAGTCCCAAATTAAGCAAAGCTTGTGTTATGGTAACTAGACAACGATATATTTACTTATATAGATAGATATATACTTTAAATACATAGGACATCCAAGACTAAGGTACAAATATTCGTGTTCATCACACAAATATCTGCCCTCAGCGGGATTCGAACCTCAAGTTTCGCAGTCAGGAGCTCTAACCACTAGACCAGACGGTCGTCAACACGTATTTTGACACGTATCTCAAAATATAGGTACCCATTTTTCGGATAATCCTTACAAAACATGAACTAAGCAAGGTGTTTAAATTTTTCTGATAAGAAGGGTATAAAATGACTGCAAAATAAACGTGATTTATTTATGCAAAATTACCTGTGTAATTAATATCAGCAAATGAGAGGTTTTTCCGAATCCAATCGCATGTGTTCGTCAGTAGCGCCCTCTAGGGGTTCAAACGCGTCAGCTCTGTAAACGGCGTTTTCAATCCAAACTGCAATTCGATCCGAGATTGCGACCATGAAACGAGCCAAGCGGCCAGGATGCGTTCGTGAAGGTTTGGGTTCACCTGTATATTGAAATACCATTAAAAATCAGATACCCTATTTTGACGCAGTAAAATTTTGATCAAAAATGGGCAATCAGATGTAGGCTTTAGGTACTTAAGTCATTGAGGTGGACCCAAAAAAGAAGCATAAAAAACCTCCAAACTAAATAGGAACTAATATTATAAATGCGAAAGCTTGCGAGTACGTTTGTTACATTCTATCACGCCAGATCAGCTGAACAGAATAGGATGAAATTTGAAGAGGCACAGAAATCGGTTATGAGGTAGATTAACACATTGGATGTTCCATTTCAAAATTAAATCTACTAATTAAATAATATTTTAAATCTTAAATAAATGAGATATCCAAGAGTAAAGTAAAAATATATGTATTAATCACACAAATATCTACCCTCAGCGACTACGAGTAATACCCCTGGCGTTTCAATTAACCACAGGCAGCGGTTGCCGCTTACCATCAGGCGGACCGCACGCTAATTTGCGACCTTTGCGGTTTAAAAAAAATGGAGTGACCAGGTTCCTTCTGTAGTAAAAGTCGCGGGCTCCCACTGACAATAAATATAAGCATATTTATTTGTGAATAACACTAAGATGCTGTCACACTGTTACCTATATATATGTATATAGGTAACTTTTCTTTTTTAATATATATATATATATATATATTAAAAAAGAAAAGAGAAAAAGTAAAGCTTCAAGTAATTAAAGTAGTGAGAAGCAAATACCCAAAATCTCAGCGACTCTCTCCAAAACAACATCCGCGATACTCCTCAACCTGTTCGAGACAAGCATCTCCTTCTGGCCCTTGGCTATGTAGTCGCATAGGCGATAGGCAACCTAAACGAATAAAAATAACTTTTAAATACTGTTAAGGGCCGTGGTGGTTCCGCCTGTAGCACAAATATTGCAAGTTCGAATCCTGACTTTTGTTATTAGTCCCACCACGAGATTTACGCTGAAGTAAACCTGCATACGATTGAGAAGAATTTCAATGACGTATGTATAGTCGTGCTTGAGTAACGGCGATGTACTCGCCATCTGTCACGTTGGCACATAAAATATATCTCTGGCGGAAAGTGGGTGTGTGGGCACCACCTATACACCTCTGCCTACCCCTTCGGGGACCCTTATGGAAAGGCGTGAGGATAAATATATATATGTAGCTATAGTCTATCTTGCGTGCTTGAGAAACAAAGATGAACTCGCCATCTGTCACGTTGACGTCTAAAATACATCGAATTAATAGTAGATAATAAGTAACTGAAACCTGAGCACTAAAGTTGACGAGCCATTTCTGCCGCTGGCGCAGCTCTCGGGCCCTCTCGGCTTGTTCTCGTCGGCCGAGCATGCCCCCGGGGCCTGACCAACGCTTCGAAGACTCGCCTAGTGCTTGGAAGTATTGCTCTGTTTGCCTGTACGTTTTTGAACAATCAAGTAATACACTACTGTGATATGCGACTTCTAGTGGCGGCAAAGTAAATCCGCAAACAAGTGTGGGGTTAAATATTCTCTTTTGCAACAAAAAAAGTATCATCAAAATCGGTTCATAAACGACGATGTTATCCGCGAACACATAAAAAAATACATCTGTACGGTCGAATTGAGAAACCTTCTTTTTTGAAGACGGCGCTTTTTGAAGTGGAAATGCCAGGCGTTTAACACTGATTTGAACGATTACAACACCTACGTCACACAGTAGGTAGGAACCTGACCTGCCGCTCGTATATCGAGAACAATATATATATATATATAAGAAACTGTTTAACATTATGGCCTAAGAGTTCGTCCACTCAGACCAGAATTGTCTCGCGTTGTGCGAATGGATCTCACTACTTAGTCGCTTAATTAAATTAATAAACTCCCTAGTACTCATGTTTTCAATTGATATACCTATACCGATTTTGACACATTCAGCTTTGGATGTGTTGCTTTGCTGTTATCAAACCCATAAGAGTCGACTATTTGTACTAACTCAGGGCTCAGAAAGTAGTCCTCTTCTAGAGCACTCTTGATCTTGTCCCTTCGTTCTGGTGGTAGTATGGCGCACTTCTCATCCCATAAGGAGCGTAGTCGACGAGCTGTAGGTCGGGCTAGCATCTCTACGCGTTCTAAGTTGCGGCGTTGACGCGAACTTGACTCCTTATTTTTAGGGCCATCGCCTATAGATATATTATTAATTAATATTACTATATTTAGTCACACCACGAGCTTTACGGTGAAGGAAAACATCGAGACGAAACCTGCGTCCTGCATACGTCTGAGAAAAAAGCGTATCAAAAGCGTATGTATAGTTGTGCTTGAGTAACGACGATGGACTCGCCATCTATCACGTTAGCACCTAATATACCTCTGGCGGAAAGTGGGTGTGAGGATATTACCTATACACCTCTGCCTACCCCTTCGGGGACCCTTATGGGAAGGCGTGAGAATATAAGGATTTATCACCTATAGATGAAATGCCGACATAACTATTGTGGGGGAAACAAGAATTACCAATGGACAATCGCTTTCGTCCTTATAATTGCGGATTCAATTTCAACTCACAGACCCTATATAATATTAGCGGTGTTTAGGTGTAATAGAATATTAATAAGAGTGTTACTAACTACATACGGTTGGCGTGAGATAGCCAAATTATTGTTACGTGCTGTTTTTACAAACCGTACAACATTGCGCAAGACATATATAAAAACACGCCAGGCTAAGTAGGTAGGTATCTAGCAAAGACAATATTCACAGACATTCACCAATCTCGTCATACATATCAGCCGGTTTCGAGAACTCGTAACGTTCGCATTTTTCGATAATTTCCATCTAGATCACTTGGAACAAGAATTCAATTAACAATTTCGCTACTAAAGATCAATATCCGAAAATCTGTGGAACTGTCTTACCGGCATTGGGTTGCTTTACTATTCTGACGTTTTGCTCGGATTTTGTCGCTAAACTGGGCTTCGAAGGTTTAGGCTTATCAATTTTTTTATCTTTAGGCGTGGGCGCAGGCTTTTCCTTCGGCATGGTGATAGATTGGAAACTACTATTAATTTAAGCAATGCAAGCCGAAATTTCTATAATGACTAGGAATCTTGATGGCCGGAAAATGACAATGTATTTTGACAAGCTTTTGTTCATAGCTGAAAACAACGTAGGTACCACATATAAAACCTTTTCTTACCTACAGAATACACACGCAGAGAAAGTGGAGCGCCAGGTCTCTAGACTTTCTGACCTCTTTCGCTTCATACACATTCATCTTAACCACCTTTTCGTATAATACGGGAATGAGTCAATTTCACATCACTTCAATGAATGGTACACTGAGATCAGTATTACAGCTTACCCAGTTTTGGTGCAATTCGGTTTAGAGATAAGAAAGAGATTTTAAGAGAGGTAGGGCATAACGGGTTTTCCGTTCGAATTTGGAGCTATCCGACTGAGGCAGTACCTCCACCTTATAGAAGTACGTAGCCAAAAAATTTTTTGTGTTGTTTTCCTACGTGGAGAACAAGGTTTCCAATGATGAGCTCCTTGGGGTGCGGGGAGGATTGTTATATTGTGACGACAGCAGTGGTGGTCGTATTATGCTGCTAACAGAGTATAACTCTCCGAACATCGTGAGCGTAAATAGGCTACGGAAACCGTTTCCCATCTGGTGGGCCGTATGCTTGTTTGCCACACTAGTTATATAAAAAAAAAATATAGCTTGAACCAAAACAACGTATATAGGACACTTATGCATTTTAATATCATACACTAACGACGATCACTAATTATTACGGAATC
The DNA here is from genome assembly GCA_016069955.1 of Drepana arcuata. Lineage (NCBI taxonomy): Eukaryota > Metazoa > Arthropoda > Insecta > Lepidoptera > Drepanidae > Drepana > Drepana arcuata. The sequence continues at coordinate 164,546 of JACCPG010000389.1, forward strand.
GTAGCCACCTAAATTTCACTCTGGCACAAACGTGGATCTAGACAGTCTGACGTTCCTTTGTGTGCTTCTGCCAACAGGGTCAGTACATGTTATTACCATCATTATTCGAAAGTGCGAAAAGGTCAGTCATGTACCCTTTATAAATTGTATTTTTATGGCAATATTACTTCACAATTTTTTTTTTTGACTCTGCGATTGCGAGTGCGATGGACTACTATAGACTGGGTCATGGAAGGTTAGCAAATTAGCTCGACAGATCGTGGATCGCATGCTCTTATAATATCCAGTGCCTTCGGCGAGATAAGTTTTAAATAGTAGTCTTTGGGCTTGATGAGAAAAAAGTTGTACCTAAGTAGCTACCCCGATAGCCCTGCTTTAAATAATAGATTAAAATCACTCGATAAGCGACCTCTACTTACTTGTCTCTATATCCTATAGTTTCAGCGTTTTAGATGAAACAACGCCATCTAGCGGCTGACATGTGAACATCCAGCTTTAACTTTATTAGGAAATCTCGAGTTCACATTTAGATCAGACCAGTGAACAATAAACACTTCTTACGTTACTAACAATAAAACACTGTGTCTTACACTTAGTGCAAAATATTATAATTGATACTAATCATAATAAAATAGTTTTTATCTGTTTGGGTTATGTCTAATACAGATCCAGCTGGAAAGATTTGGCGTGCCATCGTTGAATTGCGGCATTGCGACATTAGAATCAGCCTTCTCATACGGTAGATGCCAGCCGCTCTTTAGCTTTTGGGCACACGGAGTGAACTTCAAGGGTTCCTGGAAATAAAGAAACTGAAATGTTAGAACTGCATATATATTTGACTCTTCTTCACTACACACAATGTAGTAGGTATATGATGTAAGGTATACGGAAACGGACTAGCCATCTGTCACATATATAAATATCATCACGCCGAGACCCTCACGGGGTAGGCAGAGAGAGCAGAGTGCCAGTTCTACTGTCATATTGGCACCTATGTAACGCCTACCCCTTCAACTGATACGATATCACGTCTAAACAAAGCAGCTTAACATTTTCTTGTTAATTTTAGTTCAGAGATTGATTGGACCTTGCAGGATGGCTACTTTGTAGTGAAAATAAAACTCAATGGGTAACCAATTATTTGTAGCCTCATATTCGACAAAGAGAATGAAACAGACACTAGCTATATATTGAAATAGAACCATAATCAAGAAGATGTTTAGCATAAAATAATTATACCTGTACAATAAATCCTTTTTTGAAGTTAGGGAACACCATCCACTGATGCTGCCACTGCCATCGCTTGAACAGGTACATCAAGTGCTCATCTCTAAAAAGGAACTTGTGTCCTCTAAGCAGATCCTTGGATACTATGTCTGTATGGGAGCCACTTAGCAGTGCCGCTGCTATGAAGTATGGGTCATCCTCAGATCTGAATTGTGAATGAAAAAGATAATGCTTTTTTGTATATGTATCTAGAAGAGATAAGTGCCTAGATGAGCTGTGGAATGCACACATATCATTATGCTGAGTCCATCATAGAACCAGCAGAGAGAGTAGAGCACCAGTCCTTTCTAGACTTACAAAGCTCTTTTGCTTCGTCCATCAGGCTCTTCATACATTCTTGCCGGAGTAATGCATAGATGATAATGTAACCATTCAGCGTACTAAGTATTTTTTGGGGTGATTTGCTAATATACTCAATAGTTTTAAACTATTTATGTATTTACCTCTTTACACTTTATATCCACATCTGGTTCTTATTTCGGAACTAAGTCAATATGCATAGAATTATCCCTAGATTTAAACCAAAGACAAAAAGTATGACAAGAATACTTACATATTTTCAGTAAAGAAGCAATTTGCTCTTGACATCAACCGTTCCATAGAGCGCTTAGGCCATTTAAGCATATGTTTCCTACCTAACAGTAACACTTTCTTATTGCCTTGATTAAAATAGTCAACTATATCATTGAGAAAGCCAGCTTTATTCATATACTGGTTATTGTTGACAGAATGTGCTATATTCAAGGAATCTAAGACTATGTCATATGGAGCAGTTTTCTGCACAAACTCTATGAACCTATTCAATTCCTGTGGTGACGATTTTAAGAACAAATCGGAGCCAACAATTAGCTTATCTTTCACATTCTGTTGCAATTGTTCAAATTCACTCTGGGTCAAATCCAACTGCTTCAGGGCTTCTTTGCAACAATGACACTCTCCACTACAACAGAAAAGGTAACATATTTTTTTATATATACAAATATATACTTCGCTTAATTAAAAAAACATGATTCACTCACTTAAATCTCTTCATCTTAGTAAAATTTGCACTCCATCCCAGATTGGTGTAGACTTGTATAATTAAATTTGCTGTATCATGTGTTACAATAGCACAGTTCCTTGCAACATGAGAACAAATTTCCTCCAAATACTTTGCTATAGTATTTTTGTCTTTATATTTCCGTAGTATGTAATTTATCCATGCTTCATAAGCATTGTGAAGGAGTGGTCTCTTGTCATGAACACTTTGAGATATTACTTCAAGAGCTTTTGCCTTCTTATTGCTGTTAAATAATGCAGCTATAATTGAGCTATATACAGAATGTGATGGAGAACAACTTATTTTTAAGTTGTCCAAAACTTTGAAAGCTTTGTCCATTTCATTAATAACACACAAGGCATGAATAAGTCTCTCGCATGTTTTAAAATCTAATACCTTATATTTTTTGTACAAATCATGGTAGCATTGTAAAATGAAATTTCGATCTTTTTCCGATATACTTGTTACTTGAGAGTAAAGTTGTAACAAGCCATTTATAGAACCGAGACTTAGCTCATCTGGAGACGACTTTAGATAAGCAGCATAAGAAAGTGCTGCATCAATTTTCTTTGAGCTTACCAGTGTCTTCAACAAGATAGCGTCAAAGTTTTTCTGATTTACAGCACCTCGTTGGGATAAAACATTATTTTTTATACCTGGCCAATCATGTTTATTTCCTTCTTCAAGAGATTTTATATATTCTATCTGGTTTGCACTGTTTTTACTGCTATAGATGTTCGAAAATTCACTTGAATAACGAAGGTTCAATAACAAACCTGAAAACAGATTTAAAATGTTTGTAAATAATTAAGAAAATAACAACCTACAAATAAATACTACAAGTGTATTTCACACTGGACTCTATTTAATAAACTTACTATAACGCGAAGTTAAGGAAAGACGCATATTAAACATGATTGATAAACCTCCTAATTCCGTAAAATCATCTTCATTTACACAGTTTCAACGAAAAATTGGTTCGCGATATAATTCAATCAAACAGGTAGGGTTAGGCGGTTTTTTTTTTTTTTTTTTTTTTTTTTTTTTTTTTTTTTTTTTTTTTTTTTTTTTTTTTTTTTTTTTTTTTTT